>VWZE01005900.1:33064-44366 GCA_013396675.1 Eubucco bourcierii
TGTCGAGCCCCCCCCCCCCCCCCCCAGCTCTTGAAAGGCAATCAATTCCCTGGTCTCTAAGTGTATAAATTCTCTCTCATACATCACCTTTTCATCTCATTGATCCCAATATTAAAACTTCTCTCTTGGTGTATTTGGGGCCGTGTTGGAAAAGAGCAATTTCCACTGGAGTTTTGTATTTAGTGTTTGCTTACTCGTGTTTTGTGAGACTTTTTATAGCTGCTGCTGCCCTCAAGCTCCTGCCATGCTTCAGGGCAGGTGTGTCCAGGTAGGAGTATTCCAGTTCTGCCCAAATAAGGTTCTAACAACTGGCATCAGAAACCTGATGTGTTTTCTACAGGACTGCATTCATCCTTGCATCCAACCACAGATCTGGAAACAATGGCAATCCTTTTTTCTTTTCTTTTTTCTTTTTTTTTTTCTTTTCATTTTCTTTTCTCTTTTTTTTTTTTTTTTTTTTTTGAGTCCTATAATGCATTACATATAAGGATATTGCAATTTTCTTCTTTTCCCAAAAGATCATTTCCACAAACTGAATCATGTCTGGAAAGATATATTTTGGCTATCTCCAAAGCAAATGAATACAGAATGCAATTTATTTCTTCAGTTAACTATTTTGACAAAACCCTATCTGCTCCATAATGAAAAGTTTTAAGGACTCAATTTATCCTTTTTTTTTTTTTTTTTTTTTTAATATAANTTTTTAAATCATAACCTGCCTAACTATTTTAACACATTTATTATTTGGTCTAGCCTAGAGCTGATGTGAATGCTAAAATGGGAAGGACGTGCTTGCCTTCAATCCTTGTTGAAAAATCTACAGGGATGGGATTCACACAGTTCAAATTTATTTTCTTTCTACTCCATCTTAAAAGCAGAGACGTGGCAAGTCTGCACTGTAAGGCCAAATAAAAGAGTGAGCTCAGACTGAAGGGTCTTACTGCATCAGCAAAACATCACCTGCCTGTTTAATGTTCCTCTGCTTTAGCTTTACTGCCATTTCTAACTGGTGTGGTTTTGGGTTTTTTTTCAGGTAGCTTCTCCCAAAGGCTTAAGTGCAAGCATGAATCCTAATGAGAGGAGAACCTGCCCTGGCTTCTTTCCCTTATCCCACCATGACAGGGTAAGGCACCCGTTAGCAGTTTCTTATAAGACTGACCATCAGTTTTTCCTGTGTCTGAGATTTAATGCTTGATCCTAAGACAATCCTTCCAGATGTAGAACAGAAAGCACCCTCAAGTTACATCTAGTGTGAACAGCAGAAATGCTCTGTGTGTGTTCCTTGTTGCCTTTGTCCCCAGCAGGCCAGATGTGTACATGCTACTGTCTCCTCATGCCCAATGTCCCCAGCTGTCATCATTTGCACCTAACTGATGCCTGCAGCCTCTGATATCAAATTGCATCTGCTCTGGGGGTGTTCACTGCAATCACCAGATATTTCCTCAGCACCACATGTAGTCACTTCTGTATCTGTGCTGTTTGCTTCTCACTTCTGACCTCAGATGATGGATGTGGAAAACAGTTTTCACTTCATCAAGAGCTGTGGCTAACAAGCCTGCTGCTGTGGCAGCACTGCCACTGATTAAGGCATGTTCAGGGGTTGATTTTATGGCATGCTTCTTGCAACTCTTAGTCCTGTGACCATACCCTCCTTGCTGCTGGCCACAGACAAGAAGAGAGACCCTAACTGAGGTGAAGTATCCGTAGTGTTGCTTGCTGTAGATTAAGTGGTTTGACTTGCTCGTAATATTTTTAGTGCTGCATTTTATTTTGCCAGGCATCTTAGTGTGAGCAAGGAGATCAGTGGGCTCGCTACATGTGAATAAGCACTTATTTTTATGAGTGATGTCTTTATATGTGGAGTCAGAGACGGAGTTTACAGGTGCATGAGATGAGAGGGACAAAGTGAGAAACTGAAGTGTATAGCTTCAGCTACTCTTTTTCAGTGCCAGTTCCTTGAAGTTCATCAATGCTAGAATTTCTTCTCTTCTGGGAGGTTGTATTGTTTTTCTTTTCAGTCTGCTGTAACTAAGGGTTTTGCTTCCTCACTACTAAGCACGTGGTATTTTCAGCATTAAGAGTGGGATACATTATTGCATCTTGTGTTAACAGTGAACACACACACAGTGAGGCTGAGTATAAACTCTTTGCAGTACAATTTGTTCCAATCAAATACTCTGCTTCCAGTAGCTAAAGCCAAAAGTCTCATCTGTCTGACTCAGAGATGAGCAAGTCAGGGCACCGTCAGCTTTCCAGAACTTCTAAGCCACATGTCAAAGATCTTTGTGTACCTGAGATCCGTTCAGCTTATTTCTGCTGTGCGTTGGGAAAGGGAAGTGTAGCTTCCTAAAGGTCATGCCACCCTGTGGGAAGGCACTTGTCTGTTAGTGGGTCCTGGAGGACACTGGCTGCTGGCTCACTAGGCTCTCCTGACCCAGAGCTTCATTTGAGAGCAACTTTGCATGTGCCATTGCGACCCTTCATCCTGGGTTTTGTTCAGCCTGAAGAAAAGGAGGCTTGACAGAGACCTTCTTGCTCTCTTATAATGCTCTGAAAAGAGATTGGAGACAAGTGGGGGTTGATCTCTTCTACCTAAGAATAAGTGATAGAAGGAGAGGAAATTACCTCAAATTGCACCAGAGGAGGTTTAGGATGGATCTTAGAAGAAAGTTCTTGACTGAAAGGGTTCTCAGAAACTGGAACAGGCTCTGTAGGAAAACGGTTAAATCCCCATCCCTGGAAGTGTTTCAAAGAGACAGAGACGTGCTGCTGAGGGCCATGGTTTAGTAAGAGTCTTGGTAGAGTGAGATAGTGGTTGGGTTCAGTGATCTTGAAGGTCTTTTTTAACCAAAGTAATTCTATGTCAAACTCTCAACCTGATCTGAGAATGCAATCACCTTGGTACAGAGTTCAGGTGGATGGGCAAGGCAACTTGGAGGCACTAAGGAGAGGAGCAAAGAACTCCAAAGGCTGGCTGCTGGGTAATGGCACAGGCAGGGGAGGGAGTTGAGCGTGCAGATTTTAATTGGTAGATAACTACTTCTGCGCATTTACAGAGCTAGACTATGGCTTGAGTCACAAGGTGTCTTGCAAATAGCTCTCCTTCAGTTATAAACTCTCCCAGAAGCTTTCTGGGGCTAATGGTTTTCTCCTGAATGCAGTTAGGTGATGCAGGATACAGCAGCTATGAGCCACGCAGTGGAATCACTTGCTTTCAGTGATTTCTTTACATCATCTGATAGCAGCATTGGAAGCAATGCGTGGAAACATGGTGTGCTTAGAAAAGCTTACCAGAACTAAGTCATTGGAAGTCCACAGGGTAAGAGAACACTTTAACTACACTATACCCTCTGCCTACAAAGAGCAAAGGCAAGTGAAGAAAAAGTCTCTGAAGGTTTGGAAATGTCTGTTAGCCTGACCAAAAAGGTTATCGTAGCAGATGCTGCACAGATCTGAACAGTTAAGGCTGTCTTTGTTAGAGACTTCAGAAAGGAATGGAAATGCAGGAAGTGGATTTTGGAAAGTTACCTAAACCATGTCACCTAAACCTAGAAATCCAGTACTGAAGGTGTTTGGGAAGGCTTAAACCCTGCACAGATGATCTTGCTCTGTATGACTTTGCAGGCATGAGTGCAATGCATAGATCTAGGGAGAAGAGAGCACTGCATCTGAAGGGTTATTCAGAGAATGGGGTGGTGTGCCAGGAGAAGACAAATGAGCTGTCAACCTGAAAGTAAAGGGACACTTATTCATTTGAAGTTGGACACAGGTTCAGGAGCCAACATGGTGCCAGGAACAGTAGTGTTAGCACTACAGAAGAAACCACAGATGGTTGAGGGAAAATGGTTAAAACCCTAGGCCAGCAGCTGGGACCTGTCTTCTGCTTTGGAAATGCATGAACCAGAAGTGTAGCTAACAAGGTGAAACAGAGCTTGTAAGGGCATCTGGGGATGGATCATCTTTGGGTTAAAAACACACCAAACCCTTGTTGGCTGCTTCTGAGAGAGCAGAGATTGACATATCTGTCCCCTTGGAAAATGTGCTCAAACAGTTTTCCTCAACCCTTCTGAACTCTATCAGAGTCTGATCATATCTGCCTAGGGAACAAGATGCATTTGAGCTGAAGCTTTTGGCTCAGAGTGATTATGGGATCTCTTGCCACAACATACAGAAGGTATCTGATTTTTCTCTCATTAATCAATGCCTGCTTCCACAACACCAGGGCACTGCATTTCCAGTTTAAGAAATATTTCCAGAGGCAGTTAACCCATGGGGAATGTGCATGTTGATTATTTGCACACCTGCCCATTTCACCATAAGAGTTAAGGGTGCAAAGATGGAAGAATCACCAGACAAACTCCACCCTGTTCACCTGCCACTTGTATGACTATCATCAAGTGTCTAATTCAATTTTGCCTTTTATTAATATATTTTGGGTTAGCTGTTCCAAGTAAATGTTTGGGGCAGCTAAGTAGATACTGAAAAGAAAACTCTAGATGGACTGGTGTAAAAGTAAATTTTAGTACAGCTCATCAAACTTCAGTTTGGGCACTGGACTCATGCTCTTGGAAAATAATCATGGAATCATAGAATGGTTCAGGCTGGAAGGGACCTCCAAAGGCCTTCTAGTCCAACCCCAGCAGGGACATCCTCCATTAGATCAGGTTCCCAGAGCCTTGGCAAGGCTCACCTTCAATGTTTCCAAGGATGTGGCCTCAACTATGTCCCTGGGCAACCTTTGAGTGTTTGAGTGTTCCACCACTCTTGTTGTAAAGCTCTTCCTCCTAACATCCAACCTAAATCTATTCTTCTGTAATTTCAAACCATTGCCCCTTGTCCTATCATGGCAGGCCTTTGTAAACACTCCCTCTCCAGCCATCTTGTAGCCCCATTCAGGTACTGGAAGGCTGCTATTAGGTCTCCCCAGAGTCTTCTCTTCTCCAGGCTGAACATCCCCAGCTCCCTCAGACTGTGCTGTAGAAATGTTCCTTTTTTATGGCCCTCCTATGGACCCACTCCATCAGGTTCATGTATTTCTTGTTTTGAAGGCTCCAGAGCTGCATACAGTACTGCAGGTGAGGTCTCACCAGAGCAATGTGTCAGAATCACCTCTCTGGATCTGCTGGCCACACTGCTTTTGGTGCAGCCCAAGAGGCCATTGGCTTTCTGGGCTGCAAGCGCACATTGCTGGCTCGTGTCCAGCTTCTCATCCACCAGAGCTCCCAAGTCCCTTTCAGCAGGCCTGCTTTCTGCCTTTTCTGCCAGCCTCTCCTGATAATGATGATTGTTCCAGCCCAGGTTATGACCCTACACTTGGTCTTGTTGCACCTCATGAGGTTCACCTGGGCCTATCTCTCCAGCTTGTCCAGGTCCTTCAGGATGATATCCTGTCCCTCTAGCACATGAGCAACACCACTCGGCTTGGCACCATTTGCAAACTTTCTGATGATGCACTTGATCCCACTGTCTATATCATAGATATTAAACAGTACTGCTTCCACTCTGGACCCCTGAGGGACACCACTTGTCGCCAGTCTCCATCTGGACTTTGAGCAAAATCAACAGGAATCAGAGTTTCTTGGCATTTGGTGAAAACACCATTTAATTGAAGACCTATCCAGTAGTTACAGATGAATACTATTCCTCATTTTGCTTCTGGACACTTTAATCAACCTGCCTGCATGTTGGGATCAATCAGTTTCAGCAGTTGTGTTCATTCATCTTCGTCCTGCCATTCATCTTGTGGCAGCAAGGAGAACACTGTAATTGAACTTAGTTGGAATCTAATACAAGGACAAATCGTGACAAGCCACCTATAATCAGCTTGCTTCTGAATTTTCAGAACTAGCACTAGCTTTGTATTTCCAGGGTGAGCATATCCAAGGCTCCCACAGAGCTTCAGTGAGAAAGTTGGCAAAGAATGTGGAAAACTAGAACTGTAGAGTCTGTTTTGTGATTTGTTGGGGATTTTTACCATCTAGAGGCAGGCAAGAAAGAAATGATACTATCGGCTTTGCTTTCACTCAGCTTCTGCAGTGTTTGCTTAATTTAGAAGGGAAATCCCCACCTTGGTCTCCTGTGCCAAATGCACAAAATGACATTTTGTGGGGTGTGTTTGCACATGGTTTGAGTTTTTAAGGCCAGTGCATAAAACTATAGAGATGGAATCTCAAGGTATTTTCACTGAAGCAGACTAGATTTTCAGTTTTCCTAAAGTTCTCAGCATTGGATCCACATGGGCTCCCTTATAAATGCCTGCAGTATTGTCCTCTCCACAACTGGCCAGGAAAACAAATGGCATCCTGGCTTGTATTAGAATCAGAGTGGCCAGCAAGAATAGGGAGGTGACTATCCCCCTGTGCTCAGCACTGCTGAGGCCACACCTTGAGTATTGTGTCCAGTTCTGGGCCACTCATTACATGAGGGACATTGAGGTGCTGGACCATATCCAGAGAAAAGCAATGAGGCTGGTGAAGAACCTGGAGCACTTGGCCTAGGAGGAGCATCTGAGGGAGCTGGGGGTGTTCAGTCTGGAAAACAGGAGACTGAGGGGAGACCTCACTGCTCTCTGCAGCTACCTGACAGGAGATTGGAATGAGCAGGGGGCAACCTCCTTCCCTTGGGTTCAAGTGACAGAAGCAGAAGAATTGGTTTCAAGATGTGCCAGGGGAGGTTCAGGCTGGATGTTTAAAAAAAAAAATTTCTTCACTGAAAGGATTCTTGAACATTGGAATGGTCTGCCCAGGGCAGTGGTGGAATCACTGTCCCTGGAGGTGTTTAAGCAGCATGTGGACCTTCAGTGGTGGGTCAAGGGTAGAGTGGATGATCTTTGAGATCTCTTCCAACCGGATGTGTTCTGTTATGTGTTCATGGGGTTATCCCTTCTTGGAAAGCAGACTATTAACCACTTAGGTTTATTATACTGTAAACTGTGTCTTGTCTTCAAAGTTTCAGCTAATCTGACTTGATTGAACATTCCCATGAAGGTGTGCAAGTCTTCCGACATCGCAGGTCTTCCTGACAGAATTGGAGGACATCACTATAAACAGAAACTGGCTTATGAATACTTAAAGGATTTTCTGCTTTCTCTAAATCCTTTACTTTGAGTAGCAGTTTTACATCTGAATCAGAAGACTTTAATCTAAAATAAAGGGCCTAAAACTTTGGAAGGAGAGGTTTCTATATGCATATGTAGGTGAAGCAATTGCAAAATAGTTCATCAAAGGCTTATGTTTTCCTCAAAGATGATAATTAATAGGTTCTCTCTTTTTCTTGGAGTGTTGTCACAGCACATTGCCAAGCCTTTACAGCAAAGTTAACCTTCTGGGAAGTGTATGTGTGACCATCTTTTTTTCAGACCACGTGTAGTAAGAGGACTCTGTATCAGGAAGCAACTCCTGTTTTTCCAGCTATAACAACTAGATCCTACAAACCTCACTCCCCTTTCAACAAATAGACAACAGTATTTATGGTCCTGCAATTACTGGAATGTCATTTACCCTGATCAAACATGCATAGGTCAACCAGGGACTTCAAAGCATTGTGAGTTGTGGAACTAAGAGTGTTCTTCACATGCTGCTTAAGAAACATAGGAAAATCTCTGGGGCTTGCTGTAGCCTTGTCAGTGAATAACTAATGTATATCACAGAATCATAGAATTGTAGAATGGTAAGGTTGGAAGGGACCTCAAGGATCATCCAGTTCCAAACCCCTGCCATAGGCAGGGACACCTCCCACTAGTGCAGGTTACTCAAGGCCTCGTCCAACCTGACCTTGAACACCTCCAGGGAGGGAGCAGCCACAACCTCCCTGGGCAACCTGTTTCAGTCCCTCACCACCCTCACTGGAAACAACTTCCTCCTGACATCCAGTCTGAATGTTCCCTCTGCCAGTTTAAACCCATTGCCTCTTGTCCTGCCATTGCAAGACCTTGTAAACAGTCCCTCCCCAGCTTTTGAAGTTTCCCATATTTCATGCACCATGTTGGACTGGCAAAAGGTTGTTTTGGAAATAGTTTGTTGCAAATGAGTATGAAAAAGCATAGAAGATTAATCATGCCAAAATACCATTTATTGGATGGTAAAGCACCATTTCTATGGTGCTTTGGGAAAGAAACAGATCTGTGCACAGCCATTTTTCATGGAAAAATGAGGAGAGCACCTTACCAACACATGTCCATGTCAGACTTGAGTTCACTCTGCCTTTTTTTCAGACCTGGCTGAAGACAAACAAGTTTTGGACTAAGGCTGTGCCCAAACTGGTAAACTTCATTCAGCTTCTCTACCAGAATTTCCCAGTTTGCCAAACTATCACAACCTCTCTGTCTTTTGGACATCTTCCACAGCAGTCAGTCACTTCAGGTGTCAGGGAAGAGTACAGGTTACAGACAACTCTTCTGTGTACCAAGAAACTAGATTCCAGATTTTTTTTAATCTCTTTTTGACCTTTTTTGAGTCTCTGGAGGTTTGCTTTTATGAGGAGAGGCAATACACCTGGGACTATTTAGCCTGAAGAAGAGCAGACCAAGAAGAGATCTTCTCATTGCTGAGCAATAGCTGAAGAGTGAGACTGGGCTCTTTTCACTTGTGTTTAGTGATAGGGCGAAGAGCTATGGACACAAACTAGAACACAGGAGGTTTCTTTTAAACATAAGGGAAAAATTTTTATTTGAGGGTGCTGGAGTCCTCTAGCAGGCTGGCAAGAGAGTTTGTGGAGTCTCCTTTTCTGGAGAGATTCTACCACAGACATTGTGGTCCTGTACAAAGCCTGTAACTTTAGCATAAGATAAGCAGTGGTGGGAGAGAATGACAGGGTGGGCAGTGAGAAATGCATAAGTTGCTAATGAGGTCAGTGTGATCCATGCAATAAACTTTGGCCAAATTCTTAGACCTTGGTCCTAAGGCATGTGATGGATTTTTTTCCCTACCATAGAATGGAATCATAAAAATCTTTCATTTGACAAAGACCTTTAAGATCATCAAGTCGAACCATTCTCTAACTCTACCAAGGCTGGTACTAACCCATGTCCCTCAGCACCACACCTCTGCCTCTTCTAAGAACAGGATAAGGGGCAGTGGATAAACTAGAACACGGGGATTTCACCTCAACAGAAGGACAAAATTATTCACTTTGAGGGTGCTGGAGCTCTGGAGCAGGCTGTGGAGAGAGGCTGTGGAGTCTTCTTCTCTGGAGACTTTCAAAATCTGCCTAAATGCATTCTTGCTATTGCAGGAGGGTTGGAATAGACGATCTGCAGAGGTCCCTTCCAACCCCTACCTTTTTGTAATTTTGGAAGCTAATCAGGCTGCTGCAGCCTAGTTGAAAAGGACTTGAAGAAAGAAATCCTTCCACTGAGTGTTTCATGTCTTGTAAAAACTGACAGATTTACTAGGACTCTTTCAAAGTTTCTAGATAATCTAACTAACAGCAGTAGAGTTTTCCCTCTGCTTATTTGCCAAACTTCACTGACTTGGAGATTAGTGTTTTAATCCTGAAATGATTATTCCATTATCTTAACTCACCTGCTAGTAAAATACTGAGATATACCCCCTGTAATGCAACCCAGAAGCAGAGTGGTTTTCTAGATCACAGAATCACAGGTCTGAGAAGGATCTATAATCACAGAATTATAGACTCATTTAGGCTGGAAATGACCTTTAAGTTCATTGAGTCCAACCATTAACCCGACACCGCCAGGTCACCACTAAACCACGTCCCTAATGTCATGTTATCTATGGTGGGAGGTGGTGGGAAGAGAGTCAAGCTCAGTTACCAATGAGCAGCTAATTTAACAACATGACGACAGCCCCTCTTTTGAGGTTAGTACTTTATAGTCCTCAAAAGCAGTGATGATTTCACATTTATGAGAGGTATCTATACAAGCTTTTATTTTTTTTATTGCTAAAGTGTTTAGTAACAAAACTCTCTGTAAACTCACCATGTTAATAAAGGTTCCACTAAATCTTACAGGACTGAATAATACCAGATGTAAGAAATGCTAAAGCAAAATTGTTTGCTCATATATAACAGGCAAAAAGTTATCCAAACATAACTGAAATTAAAATTTAAATCTGATCAGAAACTGATTAGTGGTGTGGAAGGAAGAGAGAGGGAAAACATAAAAAGAGGAACAACATTCAGTCTTCTTCAGTGCAAATAAAACCCCAGTTCTTCCCCCAAGTAACTAACTGGCCCAAAGATTTAAAGCAGAAAACAGTCAACTTTAAAATATTAAGGACATTTAAAATATTAAAGATATTGAGGCTGCAGTTCACTTGTTGCACAGGGAAGGCAGTGAGATTTCAAAACAACCTAAAACAGAAGAGAGGGGTCCTGGTTCTTTTACTCTCTTATCCATTTTCTTAACCTGTTTTCATCCAGTATCTGAAGGGGGCCTGCAGGAAGGCTGGGGAGGGACTATTTACAATGACAGGACAAGAGGCAATGGGTTTAAACTGGCAAAGGGGAGATTTAGACTGGATGTTAGGAGGAAGTTCTTTCCAGTGAGGGTGGTGAGGCACTGGAACAGGTTGCCCAGGGAGGTTGCGGCTTCTCCCTCCCTGGAGATGTTCAAGACCAGGTTGGACGAGGCCTTGAGTAACCTGTACTAGTGGGAGGTGTCCCTGCCTATGGTAGGGGGTTGGAACTAGATGATCCTTGAGGTCCCTTCCAACCTTACCATTCTATGATTCTGTGATTTTTACAATTATCAGGTTTTGTTTTCCTAAATCCACAAAGCAGAAGAGAATATGAAACATGCTGTTTCTTCTACTCTTCTCAAAGGTGCTGCATGGAGAATAAAATTGGGGTGCAGAAAGTTGATGTGAATTTAGGTGTCTGCTCTAAAAACACCTGTGTCTCTGTCTCACATGGTTTAATTTACTATAAACAGCAAAAACACTCCTCACTTATATGTGTGGGAATGTCTACATCATTGTAAATCAATGCAAACAGAGGAAAACTTTATATGCAGCCTGTCAACAGCAAATGTCAGTGGAAGAGCATTAGTAATAAATGTCATGGTGTGCTCTAATTACCTCCTACAGCTCTGCTCCTTTAGGGTAGCTGTTCTATCCACTGAGGTCATGCTGTGGTACATATTAATTAAATCTCTTCGATGTTATCTGCTGTTTCTGGAAGGCAGTAAATGTAATATGCAAAGGAGTGGTTTAGCAGGAAAGAAAAGAACACATCCCAGAGCAAGGAGATATCTTATCTTTTGAAATAGATACAATCTATTATTAAAGTTTAAAAAAAAAAAAAAAAAAAAAAGTGGCTCGCCAGTTTTCTGCTTCTTATTGTA
>VWZE01005900.1:44445-76756 GCA_013396675.1 Eubucco bourcierii
GAAAGAAAGAAGGAGGGAAAAAATAAAGAGGCTGAGGGGAGGTTTCCTCATTCTCTAAAACTTTCTGAGAGGAAGTTGGACCAAGATAGGTGTTGGTCTCTTCTCCCCAAGAACAAATGATAAGACAAGAGGAAAAGGCCTCAATTTACACCTGGAGGTGTTTAGGTTGGATATGAGAAGAAACTTCTTGACCAAAGGGGTTCTCAAAGATTGGAACATGATATGCAGGGAGGTGATTGAATCCCCACACCTGGAGTTGTTTAGAAATCACAGAGATGTGGTGAGGGACATGGTTTAGCACCATCCTAGGTAGAGTTGGACTCCATGATCTTAAAGGTCTTTTCCAGCAGAAAATATTCTATGATTGACTAGACAAAGGAAAGGGAAAGATGGTTAGGCATGAAAGCACAAGATCTGTAGCTGAGTAAATCAGTGTTTCTGTTCAAATCACAACTCTGCAGAATCAGTGGCTGGTAAAGAGACTTCAACACCCCTTGAAACCAAATGTGGCTGCAAGCAGAAATTTGCCCTTTGCATGGAGAGATTCTATTAGGTCTGATGGAGAAACAACTTACTCCAATTTAAAGCCTGCTGAAGTCAGCCAGCAGAAAACTGTGAGGCTTTCCCTTGGTGCATTTGTCTGGCTCAGGGGTCTGATGACTGTTCTTAGGTATATTAACACACAGTCATTTTTGACAGAGCTGTCTCTAACAACTACTTCTGCATCTTCATTTCATGAAAAAAATTGGTATCTACAGAGGCAAAACCACCTGTTTATCAGTCAAGAAATAGGATCACTGCTTGATGACTGTAGAAAGTGGATTTTTTTTTTTTTTGCAAAGTATCTGGGGAAAGTGAGAATACAATTTAGGTTTGAGGTTCCTTACACTCATGTTTTTTAGATCCTGTCAAAAGAAATACTTCTTAATTTTTTGAGGGCCTCCAGAATCAATATTGAGCAGCTTATTCTAGGAACAGGGAGTTGGTTTGGGATGAGAAATTCACTGTTCTAATTAACAACCAATTAGAAGCACTGCAATCCAGTTTCTTTGGCTGCCTACTATCTAGGCTCTTGTGCCTTACTCTGTGGCAATTAAAAACTGGAATTTCCATTACACTCAGCTCTAATGCATTAAACACAAGCAGTTTTTACTAAAGTATATTTGCTTGGGGTTTTTTGATTATGTTTGCATCACAATCACTGGAGGACAAATATTTAGAAGAGCTCAGTGTGTTTAAGAGTGTAATTCCCAGGAAAGCTCAGGAGCAAGCAGTTCCTGTTGGTCCTGGAAGTGCACAACTGTTTCAAAAGCTGATTACTACTTAAAGTTTTTGAGAGAATAATCTGTTGGTCTTTTAATTATCATAGAGGCATAGAATGGGTTGGGTTGGAAGGGACCTTAAAGATCACCAGGTTCAACCTCCCTGCCCAGGCCAGGGACATGTCTTACTAGGCAGGTTGCTCAAGGATCTATCCAATATGGTTTTGAGCACTTCAAGGCATTGAGCCTCCACAGCTTCTCCAGGCAATCTGTTGCAGTGATCACATTTTGCATACAGCGTTTGATGAGGTACAGAAGTGCAGCTCTGCTGGTAGCACAATTGTGGCTCCTGTATTTTACAAAAAGTGTGGCTCAAATGTGTTAAGCTTAGAAAATACAGTTAGCTGTGCTCTGGATGGAACCCTCAGCTCTGCAGTGATATGATCACAGACTCACAGAAACATTCAGGTTGGAAAAGACCCTCAGGATCACCAAGTCAAACCCATATCTCTACATAAAGTTCACCCTAAATTATATCCGCAAGCCCCACATCCAAACAGCCTTTAAACATGTCCAGGGTTGGTGACTCCACCACCTCCCTGGGCAACCCATTCCAATGCCTGACCGCTCTTGCTGGAAAAAAAATTTCCTATTATCCAGTCTAAACTTACCCTATCACAGCTTCAGGCCATTCCCTCTAGTTCTATCATTAATTACCCGTGAGAAGAAACAAACACCAACCTCTCCCAATGATCCAATCTATCCAAGTCTCTGAACAGTCTCCCTACCTTCATGCCAATCAACACTCCCACCTAACTTGGTGTCACCTGCAAACTTACCGATTATGAACTCTGTCTTCATCATTTCTGATGCTTGAAAGAGATGGGCTGCTGGTCATCTTGAATCTTCATCAGCTTTTCAGAAAAGGATTTGGTGGTGGTGATGGATGAGAAGTTGGACATGAGCAGCCAGTGTGTGCTTGCAGCCCAGGAAGTCAGTCATATCCTGGGCTGCATCAAAAGAAGCATGGCCAGCAGGTCAAGAGAGGTGGTAATGTCACTCTGCTCTGCTCTGGTGAGACCTCATCTGGTGTACTGTGTCCAGATATGCAGCTCTCAATACAAGGACATAGACCTGATGGAGCTGGTCCAGAGGAGGATCGTGAAAATGATCAGGGGGTTGGAGTACCTCTGCTATGGGGACAGGCTGAGAGAGCTGGGGTTGTTCAGCCTGGAGAGTAGAAGGCTCTACGGAGACCTAATAGCAGCTTCCAGTACCAGAAAGGGGACCTACAAGAAATATGGAGAGACACTGTTTACAAAGGTCTGCAGTGATAAGATGAGGGGCAGTGGTTTCAAACTAGAGAAGAGCAGATTTAGGTTGGATGTTAAGAACAAGTTTGTTACCATGAGGGCGGTAAAACACCGGAAGAGGTTGCCCAGCAATGTGATTGAGGCCCCATCCCTGGAGATATTCAAGGTCAGACTCCACAGGTCTCTGGGCAACCTGATCTAGTTGAGGATGGTGCTGCTGACTGCAGGGGGGGTTGGACTAAATGACCTTTGGAGTTCCCTTCCAGCCAAAACCATTCTATGATTCTATAAATGTTAGTCATTTTGAGATTCACAGACACAGATCTTCACCCACATGCACAAAGAATGTTGAGAGTACCCACATGCAATGTGATTCTGGCAAATTTAGGGTCACCAAATAAGTGCTTAAGCTGGAAGAGCAATGCTGAGACTGTTCCCTTCAACTTGACAGTCCTAAATACTATCTAGTGACCGCTGAAGGCAGAGCAAGGAATACTTGACAGGGTCTCTGCAGAGCTGCTGAGACTGTAATAAGCTACTTGAACAATCTCACATACCTGAAATGGTGTTTGGATAATAAAAAGCAACAGCTAGCAGAGTCATATTACCATAAATTATGACTTTAAGGGAGATACTTTGATCTCCTGCCAAGCAATTACAGTAAGTAATGTTTAACTAGGTGTTAACATGAAGGAGAATTTCTTTCTTCCTTGTTGTATAATTCAAGTGTTACCAAGTGAAGCTCGAAAGGTGAAATGGAGAAGAACAACACAGTAGAGGAGCATCCCACTGCGCTGCAACCACTCAGCTCAGGTCTCTTGCTTAGTCCTAAAATGCACAGAGACCAAGTCCCTAGGTGTGTTCCTGGGTTTAGATCTTGTCACAAGAAGTTGAGAGGGGCCACAGCCAAGATAGACAGCAGAACCAGCCAATGGGGTGTTCAATACCATATTGATATCATGACTGCTATGTAAGGGGAAGGAGAGTTCAGGCAAGTGTGTTTCAGGTCAGCAGCTGTGGTGGGGCAGGATCAGGTAGATGGGTCATGATGTGGTGGTCAGAAACAGGTTTGGTGTCACTCAGTTATTTCATCAGTATTGTTGTTAGTCCTCTCTTTTTTTTTTTTTTTCTCCTCCCTCCCTTTGTGTTGTTGTGCTAAGCTTTCCTTACCTCAACCCATGGGGGTTTTTGCCTTTTTCTCCCAATTTTCCTTCCCATCCCACCAGGAGGCTAAGGGTGTGCAGTTGTGTGTGTGTCTGTGTGGAACTCATTTGCTGGCTGGGGCTGAACCATGACACTTTATTTCATTTCTTTATATTCTCTGTCATCTCAGCTTATAAATATTTAGCTGTGAGTATGTTTGACAGCTTGTCTTCATCCTGTGCCTATACAGAAGGCTCCTGTAGAAAAACACCACCACTTGTGTGCCTTAGTCTATCAGTCCTGTATGTCCCTTGATGTAGAGATGTGGTCTAAAGGATCCAGTATCTGCTTTAATTGCTGAACATATTGCAGTCTCTCAGGCTGAGGGTACCTAGCAGGTGATCAGAAGCCACAGGCACTTTAGTCTTCCACTGCTGGGTGCATTTCTTGATCAAGAAGTAAGGAATTCCTGTGGTATTTACATGAGAATGGGGATCTCATTATGGTAAGAATCATACAACCATGGACTTGTTTGGGTTGGATGAGACCTCTAAGATCAAGTCCAGCTGTTGACCTAACACAATGGTGGCCACTAAACCATGTAACCATGTTCCAAACTGCTATGTTCACACATTTCTTGAACACCTCCAAGGATGCTTACTCCACCATTTCCCTGGGCAACCTGTTCCAATGCCTGACCTTCTTTCAGTATTTCCCTTCCCTGACCACCCCCCACCCATACCCTCCCCACACCTGCCAACCTAAACCTTCCCTAGTGCAATTTCAGGCCACAGCAGACTATCTGGATATGCATACTGACTCTTAGTTGTAACTCAACCCTCATCTGTTTTCACCAGGAGCTGGGTACCATCATTGTTGTTCCTCAGCACACATGAGGTAAAAAAAGTCAGCTTAGACAAGCTAAACAAAGAAACTGTATCATATTTTCAAATATGAGTGCATAAATATTAGAGCATAAGTTCTTTCTCTGCAGCACCAGGAAATAGGCACGTTGCAAGCGATTGGAAGTTTGCACCTGTCCTTTGATAGGTGGCCTTCTCAAGTAGTGATTTTGTACGGATAAAGACAGAGAATTACCTCAGACACAGAGCTCTTCTCTTACATCAGTGCCTATATGTAGCTGTATGTCTGCTAAGTTCCTTTCCTCTTCAATTGAGGCAGCAGCAACGTGCAGGAGCATCAGACAAAAGAAATTTATGCCACTAACAATGTTGCAGCTGTCCAAAGACATCTGCTCTTTTTACTACTGTACATGGTTTAGTGATGCGACAGATGATCTTGTTAAGATCACGGCACATAGAGACAGCCTGGGAGTCAATTTGCACAAAGATGGGAGCTACTTTCTGCCAGGAGTTCGTTAGCAAGTCACTGAGCATACACAGCTCCACGTAGATTTACAAGCATTGCTCTTTATTACATCAGTTTGGGATCACTGAGGCCACTCCAGTTGATTGTCCAATTGGTGATTTGACTTATTGGGACACTGCAGCATTTTGAGTGAGCAGCATCAAGCATCTCAGGAGCTTTGTGGTCAGACTGCTACAATGTTTATTTTATTTTCTACCTCTACAGAATCACAGAATGGTAGGGGTTGGGAGGGACCTCTGAAGATCATCAAGTCTAAGCCCTCTCCTGGAGCAGGATCACCTGCATAGGAATGCATTCAGACTGGTTTCGATAGTCTCCAGAGAGCAAGGTTCCACCATCTCTCTGGGCAATCTGGTCCAGTGCTCTGCTGCCCTCCAAGTACAGAAGTTCCTTCTCATATTTAGAATGATCTTCTTATGTTCATGTTTATGCCCTGTACGTCGTCCTGTCACTGGACACCACTGAGAAGAGTCTGATCCTTTGTCCCTGACATCCATCCCTTAGATATTTGTAAGCATTAATAAGATCCTTCCTCAACCTCCTCATCTCTAGGCTAACCAGCCCCAGCTCTCTCAACCTTTGCTCATATGAGAGATGTTCCAGTTGCCTTAGCATCTTAATGGCCTTGCACTGGACTCTCTCTGGTAGATCTTTGCCCTTCTTTAGCTTGGTAGTCCAGAACCAGTAGTCCAGGTGAGGCTGTTCAGCACAGAATATAGGGAAAGGAGAACAGATACCTGAGAACTTCACTTGTGTGTCAAAAGTAGGCGCATCTCTTGAACCCCATTCATGCAACCCTTTCCCACAGTCATCTGCAGAGGTCCAGCTCTGTTCATGTTTTGTTGATCTGATATTACTTTACCTTGGAGATGTTAAAAAAACTAGTAGATGGCACTCTGAGTCATGGTCTAATGGCCATGGAAATGTTGGGGAGAAGGTTGGACTTGATGATCTTAGAGGTCTTTTCCAACCTTAATGATTCTGTGTTTCATCACATCTAGGTATGTGATTTCAGTCTACAGACACACGCCAGCATATGATCACACACCACAGTTGTACAGCTGACAGAATGTGGCTGAGCATGAACTGGGGGCAGGAGCACCTAGAGAACTCCCAGCTGAGTCTCCACCTGCGCTGAAGGCTTCCTTTGGAAAGACGCTAGCAATGAATGAGTTTCAAATCCAATGAGTTATCCCGACAGTATGGATGCATATGAGACTTAATAAAGCAAAGTGCAAGATCCCATACATAGGTTGGGGCAACCTGACTGATGAAAAGCTCAAAAATGAGCACTTGCAACCCAGAAAGCCAACCAAATCATGAGCTTTGTCAAAATCATGGTGGGCAGCAGTTCAAGAGAGGTAATTCTACCCTTCTACTCTGCTCTCCTGAGACCCTACATGGAGTGCTGTGTCCAGCACTGGAGCCAGCGGCACAAGAAAGACACGGAAGTGTTAGAACAGGTCTAGAGGAGGGTGACAAAGATGACCAGAGGGCTGGAGTGCTTTTGCTGTGAAGACAGGCTGAGAGAGTTGGGGTTGTTCAGCCTCAAGAAGAGGAGGCTTCAAGAAGACCTTCCAGCTCAAAGGGAGCAACAGAAAAGATGGAGAGGGACTTTTTACAAAGACATGGAGTGATAGGATGAGGGGTAATGACTTCAGACTGGACAAAGATCATTTTAAATTAGATGTTAGAAAGAATTTTTTCCCCATGAGGGTGGAGAGGCATTGGAGGAGTATGTCCAGAGGAGTCAGAATTGTCCTCTCCCTGGAAGTGTTCAAAGGCAGGTTGGATGCAACCTTGAGCAAGCTGGTCTAGCAGGAGGTGTCCCTGGCCATGATAGGGGGACAGAACTAGGTGATCTTTAAGGTCCCTTCCAATCTAAACCTTTCTGTGGTTCTCTGATTTCCAGCAATGCTATGGGAACATGGAATGAGAAATTCTCTCTGAATATCACCTTGACTTTTAGCAATCAGCTTTGCTCTACCAATCCATCCTTGGCTTATTAGTTACATCACACTGTTTGTGTTCATACCACAAAGCTTTTGATTATCACCCTGCCTTTCCTTTTTGTGAAGTATTGATTATTCATTCTTCTTAGGTAGAGGAAGAGAAGGAGGAGGAAAAGATTTTTTAAAGTGGGGATACATTCAGCTCTACTTCAAAAAAAAACCAACTCATAAGCATCACTGATATTTGTGGCTGTTAGGATTTAGCAGAGTAATAACAACAGTGTAAGAGAAAAGAGATTAATAAGAGATGCTATTTTCCTTCTTTGACAGAGAACAAACTGCAACTCTTCTACAAAGGAGGAACATTTGCACTGGGCAGTGTGGTTCTGACAGATAAAGCTGCAGACTATTTCCTTTGAATCCTGTGGTTCCAGAAGATTTATGGTAGGCCTGAGAACTCTATTTGCTCAAAATTTGGGGTATGAAAAGCTTAAGTCTGAAACTCTTTTGAAGAGAACCCAAAGTAATTGAAAAGATAATTTTGAAGGGGCTGTGGTTTTAGAAACTATTTGTTTCAGAGGTAGGAGTTCTGCAATGAATTTTGTGCCTTTCACAAGAGTTGTACTGCACTTCTGGCATAGCTTAGGACCACTCACCACTATGTTCAGGTAAGTGATTTACAATGTGATCATGCCTTTAAATAAGATGGTTTGACTTCTCTCTGAGCTTTTTCCTGTCAAGCCCAACAATTGCCAGTCTTCAAGTGACCCATAAAATCTTTCTTTAATCAACTACCTTTTGGGTTAGATTTTGTCCCAACCTTTGTTGTGTAGCAACATTAAAAACAAGTCCCATTTTACAACCTGGATGGCTGCTTGTCTTATGCCTTTTTGCTCAGTTTATGACCACTGAGGGAAAATGATGCAGACAAATATATTTTGAAGTTATCTTTTAAAGATGGTAAATCCTGCCAAAGTATTTGCTTTAATGCCATTTGTTGACAATGAGTGAGTTGTACCATTGCTGTGCTCTATTCAGGTGTCAACAAAAAAAATTCACTTCACCTCTGTCTGGTAATCACTGTAACAAAAGTGATGGAGTAAGAGCTGTTATGACCTTTAGGGTCCCTTCCAACCTAAACGATTCCCTCTCTCAGAGAGTGTTTTGATTATATTGAAGCTTATGGTGGTGATGATAGAGTAGCAATCAGGGGAAGGCCAATAAGGCAGATATCCTGGTTGCAGTCTGTTACAGCCACCCAGCCAGGATGAAGAGACAGATTAGATATTCTGTAGGCATCTGGGAGAAGTCTCATGATCACTGGCTCTTGTTCTCATGGAGGACTTCAACTTCCCTCATGTCTACTGGAAATACAATACAGCAGAGAGGGAGCAGTCCTGGAGGTTCCTGGAGTGTGTGGAGAACTTCCAGACCCAGCTGGTGATAGAGACAAGTAGGGAAGACATCTGCTGAACCTGTTATTTGTGAACAGAGAAGGACTTGTGTGTGATGTGATGGTTTGGAGACATCTTGGGCATAGCAGTCACAAAATGGCAGAGTTGTCAGTTGTTGGTGAAGAGAGGCTCAAAAAAACTGCACCTGGGACTTCCAGCAGCAAACTTTGGCCTGTTTCTGATACTGGTGGACAAAGTCCCTTGGGAGGAGTTCTGAGGGGCCAAGGAGCTCAGGAAGGCTGGACACCACCCCATGGCAGCTTGTTTCCATGTCACTTAGTTTAGCCTCCAGCTAAACACTATCATGTGACCAGATCCGTGACCATAGCATGAAGCAATTCTTAATTTTAGGACCTCAACCTGTGTTTTGCTGCCTCTCCCACCCTCACAGAAACGTTTTATTAGAGAAAGCACATCCCAGTGATCAGGTCACTCAACTTGCATTTTCAGGTTCTCCCACAGTAAGAGTCTGGGTTCCTCTGCCATACTGTGTCTTAAGGAAAAGGCCTTTAGGATCATCAACCCCAACCATTAACTAAACTATCACGTCAAGTGTTAAACCATGCGCTAGAACCTGTTCCTCAGCACCACATCTCTACCTCTTAGAAACACCTCCAAGTATGAGGATTCAACCACATCCCTGGGCAGGCTCTTTCAGTCTTTGGAAACCTTTCCAGTCAACAAGTTTCATCTCATATCCAACCTAAACTTCTCCTGGTGCAACTTGAGACCGTTTATTCTCATCCTATCACTTGTTCCCAGAGAGAAGAGACCAACACCCACTTTGTTCCAACCTTCTTTCAGAGACCTGGAGAGAACCAGGTCTCCCTTCAGCTTCCTTTTCTTTAGATTAACCAACCTCAATTCCCACAGCCACTCCTCACAAAACCTGCTTTCCAGACCCTTCACCAGCTTTGTTGCCCTTCTCTGGACCTGCTCCAGCACCTCAATACCTTTCTTGTAGTGGAGGCCTCAAAATTCAGGATGCGGCTTCCCCAGTGCTGAGTACAGGGGGACAATCACTTCCCTGGTCCTGCTGGTCACACTGTCACCTCTTCTGCCTTTGTTTCCTTCAACTACACAGGGCTGGCAGTGTGATATTTGTGCTCCTCGCAATCCACAAGTTGGCATCAAAATCTCATGCAGCCATCAAATGGCCTCATCTGAATAGGTGCACATTATGTTAACGCTTTAGACCTTTTAGATGGACATAAGCCTTTTCCTCTCTCTGTAAACTATAAGTGGTAGTGCTTTGGGTAGTGTTTTGTCCAATCATGGAGTCATTCTGGTTGGAAAATGAGACCTGGACAGATTAGATTGAGGCATGAAGTTCAACAAGGCCAAGTGCCAGGTCCTCCATCTGGTTGACAACACCCCATGGTAAGCTACAGACTTGGGGAGATGTGATTGGAGAGGAACTTGGGAGTATTTGTTAGAAGTTGACTGAATATGAGTCAGTGTGCCCAAGTGGCCAAGCAAGCCAATAGCATCCTGGCTTGTATCAGAAACATGGTGGCCAGCAGAGACAGGGAGGTGATCATCCCCTTGTACTCAGCACTGGGGAGGCCACACCTTGAGTATTGTGTTCAGGTCTGGGCCACTCACTACAGGAAGGACATTGAGGTGCTGGAGCATGTCCAGAGAAGGGCAATGAAGCTGGTGAAGAACCTGGAGCACATGGCCTAGGAGGAGGGGCTGGGGGAGCTGGGCGTGTTCAGTCTGGAGAAGAGGAGGCTAAGGGCAGGCCTCACTGCTCTCTACAGCTACCTGGAGGGAGGTTGGAGTGAGGAGAGGGCAGCCTATTCTCCTTTGTGACAAGTGACACAACCAGAGGAAATGGTTTCAAGCTGCACCAGGGGAGGTTCAGGCTCCATGTTAGGAACTATTTCTTCACTGAAAGAGTTCTCCAACATTGCAATGGTCTGCCCAGGGCAGTGCTGGAGTCACCACCCCTGGAGGTGTTTAAGCAGCCTGTGGGCCTGGAGATTAGGGACATGGTTTAGTGTTGATCCTTCAGTGCTTGGTCGAGGGTTGGACTGGATGAGCTTGGAGGTCTCATCCAACCAGATACATTGTGTGATTCTGTGAAAAGACCTTTAAGATCATGGAGACCAACCATTATCTAACTACAGTTTCTCCCACATGAGAGCACTGCCAGCTCAGTGCTACGACTCACTGAACAGCATGTGCCCAGAATGGGAGGCTTTTAAAATAGTTTATGGGGTGTTTGTGTGGGGTGGAGTAGGACTAAATAGAATGGCACAGGCCATTTTCCACACTCTGTGCTATAAACCTCCAAGAGGGCAATTGCAAACTAATTAAAGGGATCCTGCTGAAATGAAATTTGTCTTTATTGCTCTCATTTGAGCAGCTTGGAATGTAGTAGTATAAGCAGAACATAAGATTTTAATCGTAAGGTGCAGTAGAAGTACTGAATATTTCCCATTCTTTAATTAAAAAGGCAACAGTATAATATAGAAGGTGATATCAGCAAAAACCATCTATTAAACCTGATCCAATATCTGGAAACAAACTTTCTGGGTATCTCCTCACTCTTTATATCACCTCCATATGGTGAGCACTTTCTCTGCATGTGTCAGCACCCTGCAACTCTGCTGAGCACCCAGTGCTGTGCCGACTAGGGCTTGCTGTGTCTGCTGTCTTCATCGTAGAATCATTTTGGTTGGAGAAGACCGCTTAGATCATTGAGTCCAACCATTCTCTAACTCTTAACAAGTCTGCAGCTAAACCATGGCCCTCAGCACCTCTGCCTCTTTTAAGATTTAAACACTTCCTATATGAGGTTTGAAGCTGTAGCAACATTCATGTGCTAAAAATTAAGAAAGAGGTGATTCCTGGCTTTAAATAATTGAGGTGCAACTCTCTTCCAACTTCTTTCTGTCTTCAGACTTTCCCAAGTGTCCATGCTTTGTCAGGAAAGAAAATGGCAGACATCATAACCTTGATCCACAGGCCAAGAAAATAACTTCATTTTTTCCCAGAATCACAGAATGGTGGAAACTGGAAGTAACTCCAGAGATCATCTAATCCATCCTTCTGCTAAAGCAGATTCACCTAGATCAGGTTGCATAGGAAGATGTCCAGGCAAGTTTTAAAAGTCACAAACGACATTGAGGTCCTGGAGTGTGTCCAGAGAAGGGTAACAAGGCTGGAGAGGGGTGCTGAACACAAATCTGGTGAGAATCATAGAATGGTAAGGTTGGAAGGGACTTCAAGGATCGTCTAGTTCCAACCCCCTGCCATAGGCAGGGACACCTCCCACTAGTACAGGTCACTCAGGGTCTCATCCAGCCTGACCTTGAACACCTCCAGGGAGGGAGCAGCCACAACCTCCCTGGGCAACCTGTTCCAGTATCTCACCACCCTCACTGTAAAGAGCTTCCTCCTGCCATCCAGTCTAAATCTCCCCTCTGCCAGTTTAAACCCATTGCCCCCTGTCCTGCCATTGCAAGACCTTGTAAATAGTCCCTCCCCAGCCTTCCTGTAGGCTCCCTTCAGATACTGGAAGCAGTTGAGGGAGCTGGGGTTGTTGAGTCTGCAGAAGAGGAGGCTGAGAGGAGACCACGTTGCTCTCTACAACTTCCTGGAAAGATGTTGGAGTGAGATGGGAATTGGTCTCTTCTCTCTAGTATCAGGTGATGGAATGAGAGGAAATGGCCTGAAATTGTGCCAGGGGAGGTTTAGGTTAGAGATTAGGAAAAATTTATTAGTGGTCAGGCATTGGAACAGGCTACCCAGGTTGGTGCTGGAGTCACCATCTGGAGGGGTTCAAGAAACATGCAGACATGACACTTTGGGACTTGGTTAAATAACCACAATGGTGTAGTAAATTCTATGATTGTTTTACTGCTTTTTCCTTTTTGGCAAATGAGTGTGTCCTTGTCACTTGGCTGTACACATGTTCATAGAGTTTAGCAGCCTTTACTCAGATGGATGAGGTATTACTTAGATAATCCAGCTCATTTATCTTCAGCAGCACAACTTGTATGTGACATTATTCACCAGTGGGACCTGGTAGAGTGGAATGGATAAGGTTTTTAGCAGTCTTTTGTATGTTTGGGTTTGTTTTTTTTTTTCAATTGTAAAAAATACTGAAAACTGAACAAAGCCCAACTCAGTTTAGGAGACACCATCTGCAGTACTTTACAGACCATGTTCTTCACTCCCTTCTCTCCCGTGTATGCTAATGTGACCACAGACAGTTATGCCATAAGAGTGATGGAACAGACTTATGTGATAGATCAGACTATCAATTTCTGAATGCCCAGGTGCTTTCCAGTCTGTTATGAATGAAAACTCATTACTATGATTTCACCATGAAGCCTCATATCAATAGCTTGGTGAATATAAGCCAGCAGTGTGGCCAAGAAAACCAACAGCATCTAGGCCTGGGTCAGTGACAGTGTGACCAGCAGGACCAGGACAGAGACTGTCCCTCTGTACTCAGCACTGGTGAGGCCGCGCCTTGAATCATAGGTATGGATTGGGGTGGACCTTCAAAGGTCATCTAGTCCAACTTCCCTGCAGTAAGCAGTGACATCTTCAACTAGATCAAGTTGCTCAGAGCCTTGTCGAGCCTCACCTTGAATATCTCCAGGGATGGAGCCCCAGCCACCTCCCTGGGCAATCTGTTTCAGTGTTCCCTCATAGTGCAGAACTCATTCCAAACATCCAACCTAAATTTGCTCTTCTCTAGTTTGAAACCATTGCCCCTCATCCTATAACTTTACCTTTGACAGAGAAACTGCCTTTGACAGTTTCTCTCTATCCTTCTTGTAGACTCATTTCAGGTACTGGAAGGTCATTATGAGGTCTCCCTGGAGCCTTCTCTTCTGGGTTCATCTTTGGGACCCTCACTTCAAGAAAGACATCAAGGTACTGGAATGGGTCCAGAGGAGGATAACTAAGCTGGTGAAGGGTCTAGAGAACAAATCTTTATTTTATTTTAATGACTGCCCAAAGTTTTAGGTTAACAGATCTCACAGAGGACTGAGGAATGTTGTTGCTCTTTAGCATTAAGCTTAAGGACAGTGGTTTCTGCCCCACAGTTTAGAAGCACATGATTTAGATGAGATATTCCCTGCCACTCCTAAATCAAAAGAGAATGTTGGAAACAAATTGTGTCCCTGCGTAAGGAAAATATACCTTTGATGTAAATATCTAATCAATGCACATCTGTCAGCCTGTTTCAGGAGGAATGGATGTTTTCTTTCTCCTCTCCTCTAGGCAACACTGAATCATTAAAAATGCCTTTTGTTTGTTTACAGTGGGGTTGACCTCATGAGAGCACAGCTGCCACGCATGACAGATTTATTGACAATGCTTTGTTTGGGGCTCTACCGTGAAAAATGGTTTCACTTCATAAGTATCCCCTTCAGAAATTATTCAGTGCCTTTTCTCTTTAAATTATGAATCTTCTGCAGCAGGGAGAATTCTTGACAGAAACTGTATGTAGGAACAGAAAACCTTCTCATATATCACAGAATTGTTTCATTTAAGATCACTGAGTCCCACCACTATCTCTAACTCAACCAAGTCTGGTACTAAAACATGTCCCTCAGTACCACAACTTCAGGGATGGGGATTCAACCACCTCCCCAGGCAGCCTATTTTAGTCTTTGAGAACCTTTTCATCCAAGACGTTTCTTGTTATATCCAACCTAAACATCTTCTGGTGCAACTTGAGGCCATTTCTTCTCATCCTACCACTTGTTGCTAGGGAGACAAGACCAACACCCACCAGGCTCCAACCTTCTTCAAGGGAGTTACTCTCTTCTTCAAGAGAGCAATAAGGTCTCCCCTTAACCTCTTCTCCAAGCTGAACAGCTCCAGTTTCCACACCCGCACCTCACCAGACCTGTTTTCCAGACCCTTCACCAGCTTCATTGCCCTTCTCTGGACCTGCTCCAGCAACCCAATGTCTTTCTTGTAGTGAAGGCCCCAAAACTGAACCCAGGACTCAAAGTGTGGTCTTACTACTGCTGAGTAGGGGTACAATCACTTCTCTGGTCCTGCTAGTTACACAGTTCCTGATCCAGGCTAATATGTTGTTGTCCTTCTTGGCCTGAATATCAAGTGTTAACTCAGCGAAGAACCTCCCCTTGGGTACAGGCCAGTGTCATGTAGCAAAGATGCCTATGAAGGTTCAAAATCAGCTGCTGTAATGTAAAATTGAGAGCAAGTTTCTCTGCCCTTTTGTGTACATTCTGTGGAGCTTAGGTGGATACAACAGAGAACTGGTCATGAATTACATACCTGCAGTACCTGGGCTGCAGGGCTTAGACCTGTTTTGTGTGTTACAGCTTAGCAGTGAGGTAAATCATACAGAAATCAAAACAAAGACTCTGCAGATACTTGAATCATAGAAACATAGAATGGTAGGAGTTGGAAAGGATCATGTAGTCCAAACTAGAAACTGGCATTTGGAGAGCAGTCCTGTTGTCTTTCATGGGTTTGCTTGGAGCTGTTGTTCCTGCAGAGACGTCAGGTGGCAGTGCTGTTGCTATCTACTCTCTGTGGGTGCTGCACCCTCTTAAGGAGCAGGCACTAGGTTTTCAAAGCAGATGGTGCTGTGCAGTCAGGTAGGGCAAAAAGTATTCTCCAACAGCTCAACCTTTAGGACCCTGGAAGTGCAACAAATGAATAAGCAGGTGATGCAACGTGGGGAAAAGCTCAGAATAGCAGGGAACACACTCTGCATGGCAATATTTGCCTTTTGTGCATGGTTGGGAATGGTCATTCTAGAGTCACCTAAACCAGAACTATGCAGCAACTGTTTCTGCTAGAGCTACACAGCTGTCCTGGCTGTCTCCCAGAGGACTTGCTGAGTGAATGGGATATGATGAGAGAGGAGAAACAGTTTCAAACACAATGGAGCAGTTAAATCCACATGAAGACCATAACTGGCATTTGATGACAGTGTTCTCTATGTGCTGTTGCAGTGAATGTAGATTATGAAGAGTCATAGAATCATTATGGTTGGAAAAGACTCTAAGATCACCAAGTCCAACTGACAGCCCAACACCACCATGTCTTCTAAAACTTGTCCCAAAGTGCCACATTTACACATTTTTTTAACACCTCCACCACCTCCCTGTGCAGCTGTTCCAATGCTGTTCCCCTCCCTGTCCTCCATGTGCCTTAGCATGTCACCTAGGAGGATCTGCTCCATGATCTTCCCTGGCACGGAGGTGAGGCTTACAGGATGGTAGTTCCCAGGGTCCGCTTTCCTACCCTTTTTTAAAATGGGTGTAATGTTTCCTTTCTTCCAGTCACCAGCAACTTCACATGACTGCCAGGACTTGTCTTATGTCATGGGAAGTTCATTAGAAGTACATCAGCTAATTCCCTCAGGATTCTGGGATGCATTTTGTCAGGTCCCAACGGACATCTTCAGGTTCCTCCTATGATCGTGCACCTCATCCTTGGTTACAGTGGGAGAGACTTTGTCTCCCTGGTCTCCACCTTGTGGCCCATCAGCATGAGGACCATTGGCTCATTGGTCTTTACACTTTTTTTAACCTTCCTTTTCTGGTTTCCATACCTGTAGAAGCCTTTCTTGTTTTTCTTTACATCCCTTGCCAATTTCAGGTCCAACTGTGCCTTGGCTTTCCTGACCTGCGTTGTTCCTTGTCCTGCAGACCATGCCCTTGTCTATGCACACCCTACAGCAAGCCCAGCACTTAGGAGGCCTGTGTGGGTATTGGATGATAGTGGCAAATCAAGCTAAGCCTTGAATACCTGCCATTAAATCCTCCAGTATTTTTGTTACAGTACATTATCTCAATGCATTTATGCTAGAGAGCACTTTGTCTCGCAGGCATGGATTGTTACAAGGGAGAGGCCAGTCTGCTAGAATTAGCTAGAGATTAGGTAATATTAGGTGATATTAATTATTCTGCAAACGCATCTTTAACTGCTCCTTTTTGTTCCTCGCAGCACTGAGTGCTCTCGTGTCCAAATGATTATAGACTGACTCAGTTGTGCATGAGCAGTGCTAAGTGCCGTTGAAATACAACAATATTATTTGGCATTTACACACCATTGTGCATATTCAAAGCCTTTAAAAATCATGAGACTTTTAGATTATGATCTGCTGCAGCTCATATCAGCCCAGCATCAACCATGAGTCACTGGTCAGCAAAGAAGGCAAAGCAACACCAACATTTCTCCTACTGCGTTAAAATTCTTGTTTGCCACCTAAGTGGCAAAATTATCATCAAATGACATTTATGGGTCTCTAGGGTTGTATGTGCTCAGAATATCTGACTTTTAGTTCAGTAGTACAGAATCATAGAACTGTTTAATCTGGAAAAGACCAATTGTCATCAAGTCCAACTATCAACCTAAGAGCACTATGGCCATTAAACTGTGTTCCAAGGTGATATCTCTACACATTTCTGGAACACCTCCAGGGATGACAACTCCAGTACCAACCTGGGCAGCCTGTTCCAATGCCTGACCAATATAGTATCCAACCTAAACCTCCCCTGGCCCAATTTCAGGCCATTTCTTCTTGTCCTATCACTTGACACTAGGGAGAAGAGACTGAGCCCCACCTCACTCCAATGTTCTTTTGGGGGGTTGTAGAGAACAGTGAGAGCTCCTCTAAGCCTCCTCTCCAGTTAGCCCATTCACACAAAACGTGAAGTGCAATTCTTCTTTAAAGCAAAATCAAAGCAGAAATGGGTCAAACTCTTCCTGTTGAAAGCTGATTTGAAATGTGTAACTGAATGTCTTATGCCCTTTCAAAATCCAATCTGGATATTTTCTTTCAGAAATTACAGTCAATTGATCTGGCAGACTTGGGGCCATGTACTTTTCAACATACTCTCTTTTGCATGGGGGCATTGAGTGCACTGTCTGTGAGTTTGCATATGACACTAAAGTGGGAGGCAGTGTTGATCTGCTTGAGGGTAGGATGGCTCTGCAGAGGGACCTGGCCAGGCTGAGGCAATTTTATGAGATTCAACAAGGTCAAGTGCTGGGTTCTGTGCTTGGGTCCCAGCGACCCCTGAATGTTTCAGGCTTGGGGCAGAGCAGCTGGCAAGCTGTTCAGCAGAGGAAATCCTGGAGTTATTGATTGACAACCAGATGAAGATTAGCCAGCATGTGCCTAGATGTCCAAGAAAACCAACAACATCCTGGCCTGGATCAGGAACAGTGTGACTAGCTGCTATACTCAACACTGGTGGAGTCACACCTCGAACACTGTCTTCAGTTTTGGGGTCCTCACTGCAAGAAAGACCTTGAGGTGCTGGAGTGTGTCCAGAGAAGAGCAACAAAGCAGGTAAAGGTCCAGAGAACAGATATAGTGAGGACTGGCTGAGGGTACTGGGGTTTAGTCTGGAGAAGAGGAGGCTAGGAGGAGACCTCATTGCTCTCTACAACTCCCTGAAAGGAGGTTGGAGCCGGATGGGTGTTGACCTCTTCTACCAAGTAACTAGTGATAGGAGGAGAGGAAATGACCTCAGGTTGCACCAGAGGAGGTGACTGAAAAGGTTCTCAAAGACTGGAATAGGCTGCCCAAGGAGGTGGTGGAGTAACCATCCCTGGAGATGCTTAAAAGAAGCAGATATGTGGTTCTGAGGGTCATGCCTTGGTGCAGTTAGCAGTTTGGCTCAGTAATCTGAAAGATCTTTTCCAACTGAAACCATTCTACAATTCTATGATTCTATACCCCATAGGAATAAACTCATTAAATTGTAATCAATAAACTGTATTCCATACAGTTCTATAGCAACCCAACTTGATGATGATGAGCTACTTCACTCCAGTGTTCTGTAGATTAACAGTTATCTTCATGTCCTGTTCCTGTAGCAGGAGTGTAAAACTGATGCTTGCTAATTGTTCCTTCTAATGGCAGTTTTACACTTTCCAAGAAGATTACTTCAGGCTAGTGGGCACAGCACTGAAATGTGGGTTCTGCCATATCTGTTAGGCTGCCCTAAGTGACTCGTCTTGCTGTACTTCAGCATCTTTATGTGGCTTTGTTTCAAAAAGGGTTTGGTGGTCTTCATAAAGTACTTTGAGGATGGTCTATTAATGAACTTTTCAAAGTTTTTTGCTTCTTGTCTCAAAATCTGATTTCTTTTGCAAAGACTGTGCAACCTTTCCTCTTTTGCAGCTGAAAAGTACTGGAGTAACCACTCTTTCCTTGACAGCTAAGGTTTTATAAGAAAACAGTGAATTACAAATTTACCCCAAAATCCTGAAATCACCTCTTTGAGTTTCTGGCTAGCATTGTATCTGCTAAGGCTGAGTAAATTCCACATACAAAACCCCACCCTTGCCCCATGCAGCTGCTTTAGGTTTGCTCTTCTAGCAACATATTTAGGGCAGGACATTTTTTCAATGTGTGGACAGGCTCATACTAGCAGAATATAGACAAAGAAAATGATGAAGACTACCCATGCCAAATTCATGAATTGCATTATCAGTTCCTTATGGAAAGAACCATGAATCACATTAAAAGATAAAGAACGAATTTTTCCCCTCTGCTGTGGAGAGAAAAAGCAATATATGGTCTGAAGGTCTAGCTTTGATATTTCTCTCTGCTCCTCTCTGTCTCAATGCTTTCTCACAACCAATAAAATTCACAGCTTTGCCATATCTTATTCAGCGAGAAGGCAACTTAAAACCTAATATGCTGTGTTGGCACCAAGTGAAAGAAATTGATTTAGAAGATGACAGCGAAGGGGCCATGCTGAAATGTGTATAGCCAGGCAGTGTCACACTTCCTTGGAAAGCATCCAAATCAATTTCTCATGGAAATGTATTCCTGAGGAGCTGTATCAGACAAAAAAAAAAAAAAGGCTTCCTTCAGGAAGGGCTGCACCATCTCGTGGGCTCATGCCCATGAGATTTTACTGGATTTACTGGATTCTGTGTACTTTGACATGGCTCTGGTATGGGAGTGCAGTCTGCCTGAGCTGGCAGATTGAGCTGGAGCACAGAACACACAGTGCTGATCTTCTGCGTGTTTCTTGATCCTTTTCTTTGTAATGCACTCTGGTTTTTCCATCTGCAGAATGGGACTACTAAATCATAGAATAGTCTGGTTTGGAAAGGACCTCCAAAGGTCATCTAATCCACCCCCTCTGTTGTGATCAGGGCCATCCTCAACTAGGTCAGGTTTCCCAGAGCCCTGTTGAACCTCATCTTGAATATCTCCAGGGATGGGGCCTCAACAGCCTCCCTAAGCAACCTGTTCCAGTGTTCCACCACCCTCATGGTAAAGAGCTTGTTCCTAACATCCGACCTAAATCCCTCATCTTATCATTGCAGGCCTTTGTAAGCCGTGTCTCCAAAATCCTTATGCTCAAGGGTGTGAAAAAGTGCCTGAGGAAGAAAAGATAAAGCAGCTGATGATTCGCTGCTGTAGTTGTAATGTTTTCAGTTCAAAACATGTTTAGAAGCCACAGAGATGTGGTGCTAAGGGACACGGTTTAGCACCAGGCTTGGTAGAGTTAGAGAATGGTTGGACTCTGTGATCTTAAAGGGGTTTTTTGCATCTGAAATGATTCTGTGATATCTGATAAAAAATAGCAGAATTTAAGACCCAGATGAACTAGATGCACTTTTGTGCTCTTACTCTGTGTAGTTGTTTATTCTGAGCTTTACACTTCTACATGGAGGAACTAATTTCTGAGGGAAGTTGGGGGGATTTGTGTATTGCAGTGTGAAGCAGACCACCAGCATTTATTTACTTTTCAAGGTTATTGTCACAGGCCACAAGGAGGCCTTCTTAACATATTGAGAGGATTCATAGAATCATAGAATGGTCTGGGTTTGACAGGACCTCCAAAGGTCATCTAGTCGATCCTCCTCTGCAGTGAGCCTTGTCAAACCTCACCTTGAGCATCTCCACAGATGGGGCCAGTTGCTGGCTTTGAACTTGGGCAATGGCCAAACATGCAGAAAGCCAGGACATTCTCCTGGGAAGCAGAAAGTTTTGGTAAACTCAAAGCTTTGTGACAGAGATGAGTGGTTTAAAGTTGAGGTTTCAGGCAGATAGGCAATACCTAGAGAAATGGAGATTACATCCATAAAGAGGGACACTGAGATTTCTAAGCAGTCACTTAGAACCTTGCCTTCTAAGAAATAGTGACTGCAGGTTTCCTGTTCCCAGGGAATGAGATTGCATGCAGGCTGCAATACAAAGAAGGAATGATAATGTGAAATGGAAATAGAGCAGATGAGCGTGAAGGTTTTCTGGCTGCAACTCTTGCCTTCCTCCTCCGAATCACAGAGGCTGTCTATAAGCAGAAATCGTTCGAAGCAGTTGCTGTTATTCTTTCCTGGCAGCCAGAGTTTAAGGGAGTTGCTAACTTAGAGGTTGTAAGTCTTTTGCAGTTTCTTAACAAAGATCATCATCATTCCTCATAGGCATGAAATTCCGTATATCAGCTCGCTGCTGCTGAACTAGCTGCTGCTTCTTGCAGTGAGTTCATCATCTGAATTTTCTCTTCAACCTATTGTTTTTGTTTGTGTGTGCTTGGTTTTAGTTTTTGTTTTCTTTTGATGGGGGAAGTGGGCTGGAATTTTTATTTTTTTTTTTTTTTAACTCCAGCAAAATACACTTAAAAGCATTTCCTATATCTTCAAAATAAATTACTCAACTCAAGTGCCTGTGCTCTATCCGTGTGGGCTCCTTCTTTCTTCCCTCTTATTTTGAAGCGAACAACACTTTTGCTGTTCCAGTAATGAAATTATAACCTTCTATCTTTCCTGCAAAAATCTTCTACATTTATCATATAAACTGGGAGCTGGGCTGCTGTCTTAGAAATTGGATTTTGTTTGTCAGACTTTCTCTAGCCTAACTGGTGGGGTGGAAACAGGATGTGAAGGATCATCTTTGTATGGTGTGGAAGGGACGGAGTTTTTTTCATGTGTGGACTTGGAGTTCTTAGAATCATAGACTAGTTTGAGCTTGAAGGTATCTCAAAGATCATCTAGTTAGACTTCCTGTGTCATGTACAAGGATACCTCCTACTAAACCAAGTTACTCAAGGTCCCAACCAACCTGGCTTTGAAGTCTTCCAAGTTTGGAGCTTCTCTGGGCAGCCAGCTCCAGTGCCTCACCCCATCGTGGGGAAGAATTTCCTCCTAATGTCTAATCTAAAGCCAGCTTTTTGCAGTTTGAAGTCATTTCTCCTCTTCTTGTCACTACATGCCTTTATCCAAAGTCCTTCTCCAACTTTCTTGTAGCTCACTTCAGGCCCTGGAGGGCTGCTCAAAGGTCTCACTGGAGCCTTCTCTTCTCCAGGCTGAGCAACCCAAACTCTCTCAGCCTGTCTTCATACCAGAGATACCCCAGCCCTCTGATCATCTTCATGGCCTCCTCTGGACCTGCTTTAACAGTTCCATGTCCTCCTTGTGTTGAGGGCTCTAGAGCTGGACACAGCACTGCAGACAGAGTCTCAGGAGAGCAGAGTAGAAGGTGGGAATCCCTGCTCTTGACCTGTGCCCACATTGCTTTTGGCGCAACCCAGGACATGGTTTGCCTTCTGAGCTGCAAGCAACCATTGCTGACTCATGTTGATGTTCTCAGCAACCCTATGTCCTTCTCATCAAGAGTGCTCACTATTCATTCTCCACCCTTTTGTGCTTGTAATTGCCCCACTCAGGTACAGGACTTTCCAGCTGGCAACCCAAACCTAATGCTGTTAAGAGCTGCACCCTTTCAGATTGATCCCTCCATACTCACCAAACATTTAACTACAGTGGTCACTTTTTCTCAGAAGGTGACAACTCAAGGACATCAGATCATAGAAAGCTTCACAGGTAATTCTGTAGACTCTGTTGCTGCATTGGGAGTCATGAGAGTAAGAACCAAAGATGCTTGCATGCACTCCTGCCCTACCACAGTAACAACAGCCAATTCTGCTGGATCAGGACAGACTCATCATTGAGTTACTGGATTTCTTAGGAACCTGCTCTCAGTTGGATCCCATTCCTTGAGCGTAGAATCATAGAATGGTAAAGCTGGAAGGGACTTCAAGGATCATCTAGTTCCAACCCCCTGCCATAGGCAGGGACACCTCCCACTAGTACAGGTCACTCAAGGCCTCGTCCAACCTGGCCTTGAACACCTCCAGGGAGGGAGCAGCCACAACCTCCCTGGGCAACCTGTTCCAGTGCCTCACCACCCTCACTGGAAACAACTTCCTCCTAACATCCAGTCTAAATCTCCCCTCTACCAGTTTAAACTGGCAATTGCTGTGTGTCAGAAAGTCAGTTGGTCCTGAAACTGAAGTAGTTCACTCCAGAGTGAACATCAAGCGTTCATTTCTTACATTCATTTCTTCTGTAAACACCTTTTATAGGTGGTCCACATATAAATGCACTGTGTTAGATTGTTTAGTTCCTGGAAGGGAAATGAAGCTTTAACAGGACTTCCTTTTAAAAAAATGGGTCGAAACACTGTGGGGAAAAAAAAAAAACAAAACAACAAAAGGAAAGGGGAAAAAAAAGAAAAAGATTAATGCAATGGAAAAAAACTTTAATTATGTTTTTTTCCCTTTTCTTTGAGGAAAGGATTTGAAACCTGTTGGTTTAGAATTATAGAGAAAGGCCATGTTTTCATGAGTTGCTTTCAGAAGAGAGCTGAAATGTTTTGTTTTTTCTCTCCCAAACCTGTCATTCCTTACATGTAATTTTTATCTCTTATCTCAATCCTTTTTTTTTTTTTTTTTATTTTAATGAAAAAAGGAAGAGGGCAAAGAGGAAAAAAAAAAAAAAAAGGAAAAGCTGAAAAACTAAACTATCCTCACTGATTTGTATCATCACAGAATTTCTTTTCAGTTTAAAGTTTGGTAAAATTACACAAATATTTGAACCACAAGAAAACAATTTTTAAAATGAAAATATTACCAGTGAAAAACTTTGGTTTTCAGAAGGTTTCACCTGTAAATCACTTTAACCAGTTCTAAAGTTGATGAAGGGAATGAGGCAACTTGCCGGATAGGCTTGAAATAAGAAAACATTGCTTACACACCAATATATTTTATAACAGACCACTCTGATCCTTTGCAAGCAAATGAAATAGTCTGTGAAGGATATGGATAATTATTGCCAGTTTTTAATCTGGTAATTATTGGAGTGTGATCTCGGCACGGCAGTTTTTCCCTGAGGAACAAATAGGGATTATTCTGTTGTTTCCCAAGTGTTAGAGGCTAAAGGTCTGTGTGTTTTCAGGTATCTGACAATCACATAAAGAGGCTTTAGTACCTCTAGGGGTGTGCTAGCTGCAGATCAGGACTATACATAGGAGTCATAAAATCATTTTGGTTGGAAAAGATGTTCAAGATCGTTGAGTCCAACCACTGACCTAACACCACCATGGCCATTAAAACATGTCCCAAAGTACCATTTCTACACAGATTTTTAACAACTCTAGGGATGGTGACTTCCCTGGACAGCCCATTCCAATGCTTGACCACTCTCTCAGTAACAATTTTTTTCCTAATACCAAACCTAAACTTCCTCTGGTGCAACTTGAAGACATTTCTTCTTCTATCACTCATTATTTGGGAGAAGAGACAAACCTCCACCCGACTCCAACCTCCTTTCAAGAACCTGTAGAGAGCAATGAGAGTGTCCCCTTGGCCTCCTCTTCTCTGGGCTAAACACCCGCAGTTCCTTCAGCTGCTCCTTAGCAGCCCTGTTCTCCAAACCCTTCTCTGAATACACTCTAGCACCTCAGTGTCATTCTTGGAGTGAAAGCCCCAAAACTGAAACCAAAATTTTAGGTGTAGTTTTGTTCCGTAATTGTACACTACCACCATCACTGGCTTCTGGCTGGGCTTTCCTGTGCCGCAAGTGTTGTCTTTGTTTTAATTCCTGCAAGGCAGTAGGTAACTCTAAGCCCCAGTAGAGCCCATCTTCTGTCAAGGCAAGGATGTTAATTAATTTTAATGAACCTTTGAACATACAATATGTATGAAAAGGCTGATTTCCAAAGCATTATTTTGCAGAGTAAACAGCAGAAGCAGGTACTTCAGAAAGCCAGCTTGCTTTAGAATCATAGAATGGTAAGGTTGGAAGGGACCTCAAGGATCATCTAGTTCCAACCCCCTGCCATAGTCAGGGACACCTCCCACTAGAACAGGTCACACAAGGCATCATCCAACCTGACCTTGAACACCTCCAGGGAGGGAACAGCCACAACCTCCCTGGGCAACCTGTTCCAGTGCCTCACCACCCTCGCTGTAAGGAACTTCCCCCTAACATCCAGTCTAAATCTTCCCTCTGCCAGTTTAAACCCATTGCCCCTTGTCCTGTCATTACAAGATCTTGTCAACAGTCCCTCCTCAGCCTTCCTGTAGTCCCCTTCAGATACCAGAAGGCTACTCTAAGGTCTCCTGTAAGCCTTCTCTTCTCCAGGCTGAAGAGCCCCAACTCTCTCAGCCTGTCCTCGCAGTAGAGCTGCTGCAGCCCTCTCAGCATCCTCGTGGCCTCCTCTGGACCTGCTCCAACGCTTCCATGTCCTTCCTGTGCTGAGGGTTCCAGAACTGCACACAGGACTCCAGGTGGGGGCTGACAAGAGCAGAGTAAAGGGGCAGAATCCCCTCCCTTGCCCTGCTGGCCACGCTGCTCTTGATGCAGCCTAGGACTCGGTTGCTGTCTGGGCTGCATGCACACACTGCAGACTCATGTTGAGCTTTTCATCAAACCAGACTCCAAGGTCCTTTTCCTCAGGGCTGCTCTCTTTGGTGTAATAGGTTTCCCTGCAGGTCTTTGGTTTTGAAAAAGAAAAGAAACCTTCCAAACCAGGCTTTTAATTTTACTTGCAATTTGCAACTGTATTATTTAAAATAAGTATTATGTTTTGGAAGTGTGATTCAGTATTTACCAGGCTGGCTGAATGGACCAAGAGAGTGAACTTTTCCCTGGGTGGGCTTTGCAGAGGCTAATGTTTTGAGTGCTTGAGTATGAAAAGACCAAACAGAAAATTATCTAAATTTTGAGGTGTCAAATGCAGTCATTCACTGACTCATCTTGTCCTAGCAGATAGATGAGATAGGAAAAGGCAGTGATGGCCTTATCTGGGGTAAGATCCACCATCTAATTTCCACCACTTTCCTCTAAATCATCTTGGGCCATTGTGTGTCTGAAGGTCAGTTGGTCTTCAACCAAGAGAGGTCACTTTGGGACAAGGCACTCCAACATACCCCCACTGCCTGTAAAGATCTGGTTGATTTTTTTTTTAGAAATACGTTCTTTACCATGAGGGTGATGCAACACTGGAACAAGTTGCCCAGGGAGGTAGTTGAAGCCCCATTGTTGTAAATATTTAAGGTCAGGCTCAACCGGGCTCTGGGCAACTTGATCTAGTCGAGGACGCCCCTGCTGACTGCAAAGGGAGTTGAACTAGATGACCTTTGAAGGTCCATTCCAACCTAGGCCAGAGCTGAGCTACTAATCCCATTCAGGGGGCTCAGATCACCATCCCTTTGCTGTGGTACTGCATGATGTGTGACACTAGAGATGAATGAATTATATGTTTTATTTAACAAAGACTTTAAATGAATTAGTTAGCAAGGTACTGCCTGGTCTGAACACCCAGTAACTACTCGTAGTTTTCATTATCCTTCCAGAAATCGTTGCCAGTTTTATGCAATGCAGTAATGTATTATTCATAGCCAATTTCATTGGGAACGTTATTGCAGATTCCTAATGGAACAAGAATGTACAGAAAGCCATGAAATCCTTAGGAGGAGAAAGAGGAGTGCATTTCCATAAAAATAAGAATGTGTATGCATGTGAATACCACATACAGAGGACTGCAGGTCTTCATGGGAGTAGGCAAATGCCTTTTAATTGTGGCAGTGGGCTTCTTCTAAAAGCATATCTGCTTCTGCCTTGCTACAAGAAAGACTTTGAGCTGATGGAGCAGGTCCAGAGAAGAGCAACAAAGCTGGTGAAGGGTCTGAAGAGCAGGTCTGGTAAAGAGTGGCTGAGGGCACTGGGATTGCTTAGTTTGGTAAGGAGGCCGAGGGGAGACCTCATTGCTCTCTACAGCTCCCTGAAATGAGGTTGGAGTGAGGTGGTTTGTTGGTCTCTTTTCTCAAGCAACAAGTGATAGGGGGACAGGAAATGGTCTCAGTTTGCAACAGGGGAGCTCTATATAGCATCTTAGAAGCAACTTGTTGATTGAAAGGGTTCTCAAATACTGGAACAGGCCCTCAGGTAGATGGTTTATTCCCTATCCCTGGAGGTGTTTCAAAGAGACAGAGATGTGATGCTGAGGGACATAGTTAAACACCAGATTTGGTGGAGTTAGAGAATGGTTTGACTCAATGATCTTAAAGGTCTTTTCCAAGCAAAACAATTCCGTAATTGTATATACTGCTCCTGATGACCCACTAATCCTAATGATAAACTAAATACTGGGTTGAAATGTTGCTCTTCTCTTCCAGGTGAGTATTTTCAGTTTCATTGTTAGCAGCTCACCTGTATGTATTGCATGGATGCTTATTCATATTTCCAGACCATTTATTCACTTGGCTTAGTACCTAAGAGAATGCACCTGGAGGAAACCCACCTGAACTGCACAATGTCTCATCTTCTGCAGTGACAAAATAAACAAAATTGATTAACTTGCTCTGTTATTTAAAGCAAAGGACTTCATTTCATACTGTCTCTATGTCACTGCTAAGTGAGAGTGGCAAGGAGACACTTGTTCACTCTTCCTGGTATAAAAAGATGCTGCTCTTGTGGCTTCAAAGAGGTTCTCTTATCATTTCAGGCTGTCATCAATCAGAACTGCCTACTCTGCTCCTCGAGTCTCAAGTTTCCCAGCCCAAATACAACTTCTGCCTATGGCAGGGGGTTGGAACTAGATGATCCTTGAGGTCCCTTCCAACCTTACCATTCTATGATTCTATGATTCTTGTGTTGCCACAGCAGGGTTTTTACAGCAGAGTGCTTCATTCTAGCCAGTGGTTCCCCAGGTGTTGTGAAATTGAGGAATGAGCCTTTACTCCAGCATAGCAGATGGTATAGCTACTTTGTGCTTCCACCCTGAAGCACTATCCAGCTGTTTTGAGCCCTACAAGGAGCAAAACTGAACTCTACCTCACCTGCTGCTGCTGTGTGGGCTCAGAGTTTAGCACAGCTTCACCTGCCTTTGAGGAACTTGGTTCTGTGGCTGAAAAACTAGGATGCTTTAGGGCTGCCACTGTGCTTAATACCTCTGGGATCTTTTCAGTGGTAGCCACTGGTAAGGCAAGGGGTGACAGGCACAAACAAGAACACAGGAGTTTAAAACTTCAGGAGAAACTTCTTTGCTATGTGAGTGCCAGAGCACTGGACCAGACTATGCAGAGAGATTGTGGAATCTCCTTCCGTGGAGGCTTTCAAACCCAGCTAGATGCATTCCTCTGCAACCTTGTTTTAGTGGGAACGTTGGACTGGATGATCTCTGCAGGCCCTTCTGACCATTAACGTTCTGTGATTCTGTCTAAAGGCAGTGGAACTTGGATTTCACAACAGAAGCAAAGGTCAAAAACTGGTCTTATGTCCTCCCCAGTGTGTCCAGACTTGGGAGCATGGACTCATAAACAGAGCTCTTGTGGTGCTTGCAGTGAGTGCGGTACAAAAGCAGGTTGTGCCAGGCCTTTTCTTTTTGCACTGCATCTTAAGGTTGTCCTTGAAACTTTGCAGGCGGTGTTGTTATCTAAGTGAGATGGATTGCAGTTAGAGCTTGCTGTGCTGGGTTGGGCACTTCAGAAAGCTTTTCCAGCTTCATAATTTAAATGTATGTTTGTCCCTCTTTAATTGAAAAGTTGCAAGGAGTGAAAGGTTTGTGTGTTTGCACCGTTTGATGGCTGCTTTGACTTTTGGTTACCAAGGAAACTGCTTTAATACAGAATCAGATTCCAGTGACCTCAAACTCTCTTGTTCTGTTTGTGCATCCTTCAGGGTAGGAACTGTTTCAATGAGAAACTATTTCAAACCATTTTAGTCCTGCCTGGGGTTTGGCATCTCTAAAGAGTGCTAATAGGGCTTGAAAGTTTATGTGACACTTCAACTTCTACCCAACTCCTAGCTTCTTATGAATCCAAAACTGAACCTGACCCCAGTGTTGCTGACTCATGACTCTGGAATACACATGCTGATGTAGAGTCACAGTATTGTTTCATTTGGGAAAGACCTTTGAGATCATCCAGTCCAAACATTCTCTAATTCCACTAAATCTGGTGCTAAGCCATGTTGCTCAGCACCACATCTCTGTGTCTTTGAAACACCATGAGGGATATAGAAAACACTTCCATGGGTACAGATATGCTACACTCTATCTTGGCTCTTATTTTCAATTTCTAGTCTGCTCCTTTCTCTTTTCTTACAAGATGGAGTATGCAGCAGTGATGTCATTGGTCAGGCAGAGCAGCAGTCAGTTATTGGAATAGGTTACCTGGGGAGGTGGCAGAGTCACCACTCCTGGAGATGTTCAAACAACATTGACATGGCAGTTTAGGACATAGTTTAATGGTCATGGTGGTCTTAGGTTGGCAGTTGGATTTTATGACCTTGGATGTCTTTCCCAACTTACACAATTCTATGAATCTCTAATTTATTGTTTATTTGATGGTTGATTTATTTGTTTATTGAGTGATAGTCAGCTGTGGTATTCTGGAGACTTTTCATTTTAAAGCAGGTACAAAGCTGCCTGCTTTGTACAGTTAATGATAAAATTTCATACAAAGAAGGCAAAGGAAGTGATGAGTCTACAGGTTTGTAATTCTCATCCATCTCATGCTTAAAGTGTTGAGATAGAAATTCATGCTCAGACCAAGGTGCCTCTGAACTCTTCTTTCAGACACTTTTGTTATTCCCAAAGACCCATGGCATTAGTGAGTTGGGTCTTGAACCCTCAATTTAGAGCTGAGTTGCGAGTGTGAATTTGTGGATTTACTGAAGCCCTTAGAAATATCATCTTGATTCTGGAATTTCACAGGAATGTCCTGGAATGTCTGGGAGTGCAGCCTCTTTCTTGGCTGCTAATCTCATGGCTTCTGAGGATGGGAGTGAAGAGCCACCTAACTCTGACTTGTCCAGAGATGGGCAATGAAGCTGGGAAAGCATCTAGAGCACAAGTCTTAAGAGGAGCAGATGACAGAACTGGGGTTGGCTAGTCTGGAGAAAAGGAGACTTTGGGGAGAACTTCTTGCTATCCACAACTCCCAGAAAGGAGGTTGAAATCAGATTTCTTTTCACAAGTAATGGGAAAGGAACTGGCCTCAAGTGCACCAGAAGAGGTTTGAGTGGGATATTAGGAAAAATTTCTTTCCCGCAAGAGTGGCTGGAAATTGTAACAGGCTGCCCAGGGAAGTGGTGGAGTCACCATCCCTGGAAGTGTTCAAAAAACTTGTAGATGTGGCATTTTGTAACATGGTTTAAGGGCCATGGTGGTGTTGGGTTGCTGGTTGGACTGGGTGACCTTAGAGGTCTCTTCCAACCTTAGTAATGCTATGATTCTATGAGCTCCACTGGCAGGAGGGCCTCTCTTCTCATAAATTGTCAGAACTGCAGGGCAAATAGAGGTTGTGCAGCTTCTGGGGCAGGAGAATACAATTAAATTGAGTTCTGTAGTGGAGGCATTTCCGTTTCATAGCAACTACCAGAAGGTCAACTGCAGTATTTAAAGACTTTATCAGATGGTATAAGGAGGCTACTACTTTGTACTCTGTGGTAGTCAAGTACTGGGCTGATAAAACAGAGTAGGAGGAAAATACTCTTGTACCTCAGCATCTCAGACTTCTGCCAGCCAGAAGCAGCTTTGGATCATGCAAGCTGCAAAAGTAGCCTACACCAATAATTCTCTGCCAAGTCAGGAAAAGATAAAACTTATCTACAGTGCCAGTTATGGGAAAAATAGCTTTAAAAAAAAAAAGAGTATATTAGGTATATTTCCTCCTGAAGTCACCTCCTTATATACCTTTGATGCAGAGTAGGAATTCATTTGAACAGAGGAAGAATTTGCTTCAATTGCAGGTTCTGCCGCACAGCAAAAGGTCACAGCTGCATGGGTGTGAGCCTCCAGCCCACAAGGGGAATTGCACGGCAGCTTTGGAGGCTAATAAGGCCATGACCTTCTTGCCTAATGAAAGAAAGATTTCTCAGGGGATGCTGTTCCATGCTGGCTGTTTTATGTTTTTCCAGTCACAGGCAGAATTTCTGGCCCTCCTTTACAATCAGCAGCACTTGTGTTGTCAACCCAGAACCAGCTGTTGAAAAGAGAAGGTCTGGCTGGACATGGGACTCTGGGTGAATGATCGGGAAAGATTTTGCAGACTAAGAGGTGAAGGAAAAGAAAAGTCAGTTACTGCAAAGGGAGCACAAGACATGAGGAAGATTAGCAAAGAGAAATCATGAAAGTGGCTGGGAGGAGTAATGTGGTGATGAACCCTGTGTCCCTGAATGCCTCAAATCTCCCAGAGCTTACACCATCTGGAGCAGTGAAAGTAGGCTTCAGACCTGGGAAAATATGATTATTATTGCAATAAGTGAGTTTTCAAGGTTCCAGGGCTGAACTGCACCATAGGCAGAGGTGTCATCACAATCCAAATATTTTCTGAAAGCGTATTGATTTCTATTCCTAATTGATTGACTGCTAGAATTGATTCTCTAGCAGCCTTCCAATATTTGAAGGGGTCGACGGGAGAGCTGGAAAGGGGCTTTTTACAAAGGCATGGAGTGACAGGATTAGAGGTAATGGCTTCAAACTGGAGGAAGCTGGATTTAGGTGAGACATTAGGAAGAAATTCATTCCCATGAGAGTGGTAAGACACTGGAATGTTTTGGCCACTAGAACAGGCTGCCCAGAGAAGTTGTAGAGCCTCCAAGCCTGGAAGTGTTCAAAGGCAGGTGGGATGGAGCCTTGAGCTACCTGCTCTAATGGAAGGTGTCCCTGTCCATGGCAGGGGGCTGCATCTTGATGATCCTTAAGGACTCTTCCAGCCCAAAACACTCTGTGATTCTATGTAGCTGTTTTGGAAGGAGTTGGGAAGGAAAAGCTTGAACAATATCACAGTGTACAAAGATCTCATTGGCTTGGTGGTTGGTTTTGTCTGTTTAGTGGTATCATCTTTACGTTCTAATGCAAGGTATAAATGCAACATAAGTTATTTCATAGCAGAGCCTTAGACTAGCCCAGAGCAATTCTTTTTTCCTGAGAATGTCATGTTTAATTTTACATCTTATTGAATTCAGAATTGGGAATTTCAAAGCTGCTAATGAACCCAAACGTTCATCCTTTTTTTTTTTTTTTTTTTTTTTTGTATATATGTTGGTGGCAANGGGCAGCTCTCTTCAAGTGCTCCTCTTTTGGCTGCAACAGAGATGTTCAGACACACAGACTTCAGTGTCCTCCCCCTACTGTGAATCTTTTCTGTTTGAGGTGAAATCCCTTTTCCAATGCCACCTGCAAAGCAGCAAGGTGTAGTAATTGTCATTAAGCTTTCCAGGCTCTACTACAGTACTGTTTCAGGCCATGTATCTTGTAGCAGGTGTTAACAACATCAACAACTGTATATTTATTTAATAGGTTTGTCACGTTTGAGTTCTAACAACCCTAAACTCCAGGGATTCATGTCAACTTCATTAAAGCAGTGGGAGAAAACATTAGCAAGTCATTTGAAATGGAGCTGGCATATAGACACCTTTTGACTTGAATCACTTACTGTTGTCCCAGGTATTTAGTCTGAGTCTTCTGGCACCCTGGGTGAATGTAGGGAGGAAGTTCTACAGTTTCACTAGACTCACTCAGAGAC
>VWZE01005900.1:76861-112230 GCA_013396675.1 Eubucco bourcierii
GAGGGCGGGCGGAACAATGCTCAAATACTGGACTCAGGTTTGGGACTCTCACTACAAGAAAGACATTGAATTGGTGAAGTGGGTCCAGTGAAGGGCAAAGAAGCTGGTGAAGGGTCTGACGAAGAGTAGAGGGTACTGGGGTTATTTGGTCTGGAGAAAAGGAGGCTGAAGGGAGACCTTATTGCTCTCTACAACTCCCTAGATGGAGATTGGAGTGAGGTGCAGGTAGCAGACTTAAATAATTCTGCTGCCAGGACATGTATGTTGGTCTGTTTAGTCAAACACTTTTTGAAGCTGCTGGCGATTTCACATGTACTTGGAAAAGAAGCAGAGGTGTCAGTGAGGCTGCACTCCTAAATGTGTTTAGACATCAGTCTCTCCTAGGCAAGCCACAACCAAGAAAATTTAACCCTTTATTTGACACCAAGAAAGCATACAGAAGACAAATTTGTGGACCTGGTTCATGAGTTCCTATGACTTGTTCTAATAATTTGTATAAACTTTAAATATACTTCATTTATAGAGAGTGCAGTGTGCCTGCCCATATTGCTCTGTTGGTTATATGCTGGCATGTTGCTCACTGAAACCCTTCCAGAAATTAGTTGTGCTCCTCCTTGTGTTAAAAGTGTAACCCCAGCTCCATCTGCTGGCTCTGTTCAAAAAGAAGGCAAAATTGCTAAAACAAATCCTTGCGATTTTGGTTTTTGTCTGCTGGACAAAAAATAATTAATAATAATAAACATAGTACCAGATGTGTCCTCTCCCTCAAGATGTATGCAAGAGAAATCCTTTATCTTTCAGTTCCTTGTCTTTTGAGTCTTGTGTTTTCTGGACTTCATGGCTTTGGAGATCAGGTTTGGTGTTTTGTTTTTTTGGGTTTTTCCCCTCAATTAAGACAGCTTTAAAAAAACCTGTTTAAATAAAGATGAAAAAATATATAAATACAAATAACTAAATATGAAACTTCCCTCTACCTCATCTCTCTATCTGTTGAGAGAGATTTATGAGGAAGGTGAAATACTGGATCTGAGCTGCATTGTCTTCCTGATTTCTAATTTTCAAAGCATGACCTTTGGAGCAAAGATTCAAACCAGCTCTATAACCAGAAATAACCATCGACTGCCCCACACAGCTAACTCTTCATTAATAACTTCTATTCCAAGACTTGGTATATTCTTGGTTCATTTCTTTTCTCTACTTGTATTAAGAAAACATTTTTGTGTAGACTTTCTGATATGTGAGCTTTTTTATGTAGTCAGAAATTATTCTTATTCCAACCAGGAGAAGAAAAAGAATTCTGAAATGAATTTTTCATCAAAAATTAGTCTTGGAGGTGGCAGAGTGGTTTTGTTTTGATCACATTTATATATATATATATATATATATATATATTATATATATATAAAATGAGGGCAATACTCAAAACCAAAAACTAGAATTGTTCTGTTCAGACAGTGCAGACCTTGGTTTATATTTTCAGCAAAATAAGTGTTACAAATGGTTGAAACAGCTTTGGTTGGTCGGTTGGTTGGTTTGGGTCGGGTTTTTTGATGAATAATAAACCAGTTTATGGCAGTGGGTTGTGACAGTGAATTGTGCTGCTCTACTGTCTTGGAACAAACATGAGGGGCTGGAAGTGGGGCAGTGAGAATCAGTATAGCAGTGCTGGAAAAAATGGATTCTTTGCTGTTTTCCCATTGCAAAATCATGCAGCAACACTGCTGAAACTTTGGGCTAGTTTATGTCATTTAAATGCTTTCAAAGTGGAAAGGTCTTGTTTTAAAAATGTGAAAAATAAAGAATTTGATTTCCCTCTACCTGCCCCTGCCTGCTGAACCTGGCTTAAATTTATAACATTTTGGGTAACCTCAAAAGCATCTTTTTGAATTCTGATAATGTGGCTGAGATATAATTCTTCACCTCCATTGGGCAATTGAGCAAAATTCAGTGGCTCTTTGTTCAGCTTGCAGATCTCTTTTACTCTATCACATGGCCATGAACTTGGAAAACCATTGCATGCCAGGAGACTGCGAGTTAGTCTGATGAGAGGAAAGCTGAGAGGAAATCCAAATCCATTTTCTTCAGCAGATACCTGCTGAGAGAAGCAAAACCCAAGTCTGTGGTTTGGAAGTGGTAATCCAAGACTGGAATTCACTTATTCCTTGTACCTTCTTAGTCCTTTGGGCCACACTATCTCTACTTTGCAGCAACAACCCCAATGCTGTTATTGCTACAAGGAGTGGCCAATGCTGAACTTCTACAAAGGAAGAATGTAGAAGACTCTCATCTCAAGAAACTAGTGATAGGATGAGAGGAAATGGCCCAAAGTTGCACCAGGGGAGGATTAGATTGGATAATAGGAAAAAAATTCTTTACATGGTCATTGAGCACTGAAACATGCAGCCCAGGTAAGTGTTGGAGTCGCCATCCCTGGAGATATTAAAAATAAAATGTAGACGTGGCAGTTCAGGACATGGTTTAGTTGGTGTTGGGTTGATGGTTGGACTTGCTCTTAGAGGTATCCTCCAACCTACACAACCCTATGGCTCTATGATGAGGTCAAAGCATTGCAAAATGCAGCAAAAACATCCAGGTAGAACAAACTTCTGAGTCCAGAGTCCATGTAGGGCAAGGAAATCGTAAAGGTAATGCAAGCAATTATTGTGCCCTGGTTTAGGTGCCACTTACCCATCATTAGGCAGCTGGGGGTGGAGCAGTTGCATATTCTCCCCTTTTTATGGTTTCCAGGAAAGGTGAAGAGTTTTATATAACTACAAAGAATTTTATGTCTCTCAATGACATTTAGCCTACATAGTCTCCTCTACATCTCTGTTTCCTTATAATCAAGCTGTAGGCTGCATATTTACATATATGAATGCTTTATCAATTCAGACTCAAAGCAGAAGACTATTCCAGTCAGAAACACCACCTGGTCCTGTAAAAAAAAGTTAATACAGCAGAACTTTTAAAGCAGTTCCTTGCACAAGGGGCTTTCCTGTCTTAGCTGTTTGTAATAATGTTGAAGGTCTCAAACACGAGCACTTTCTCAGTCTGTGAAGCATTGGGCTCATCAATAATTAATGACAGTCTTTCTTCCTAAGCTGTGTACACTCATGGTAGACAGAGGCCAGGGAATGACTGTCACTCTTTCCAGGAACTGATGCAAAAAGCACCAGATGCAACCAGAATGTAATATATTACTTAAGACTAAAACAGTTGTGTAGTCTACTGCTAAGCAATTTACTTTGGGAGACAAGGAAGTGGCACCAGAAAGGGTATAAAACATTTCCTCTTGCCTGGCAGCTCTAAGTAGAGTGCACCAGAGAAAGCAGAGGTGCAAAAGGGTTTAGCAAAGTCCATGCAACAAAACTGTTTCCCTACTTCTACCACTTGTACCCTCAAACTGAGTGCTGAATGCAGCTTTGAATGATGGGATCTGCAAGATGTACCTTCATGGAATAGAACTGTAGAATTGGTTCATCAAGTCCTACCATTATTTAAATCTATCAAGCCTGATGCTAAATCATGGCTTTCAGAATCACATTTCTGCCTCTTTGATACTCTTGCAGGGGTGGGGATCCAACCACCTCCCTGGACAGCCTGTTCCACTCTTTGAAAACCATTCAGTCAACAGATCCAACCTAAACCTCCTCTGGGGCAACTTCAGGTTATTTCCTTTCATCTTACTACTTGGTCCTAGGGAAAAGAGACCAATGCCCACCTCACTCCAACCTCCTGTCAGGGAGCTGTGGAAAGCAAGGTCTTTTCCCCTCAGCCTCCTTTTCTCCAGGCTAAACAGCTCCAGTTCTCTCAGCCGCTCCTCAGCAGATCTGTTCTCCAAACCCTTCACCAGCTTTGCTGTCCTGTGAACCTACACCAGCACCTCAATGTCATTCTTGTAGCGAGGACCCAAAAACTGAACCCGGCACTCAAGGTGTAGCCTCCCCGGTGCTGAATACAGGGGAAAGGAACAAACAAAATTATGTTGGCGAGCTCTTCAGTGTTTTCTATTCCAGGTATGAAATGCAGTTGAACTTTCTATGGCATTTGTAAAAACAGCCAAAGCCCCAAGAAAACCAATCACACTTGCTCATGTCTGTGTCCACAGCCAGGTGCAGTGGGAGATGACAATACAGCAAGGCTAGGTATTGGAGAGGAAACACTCCTTGGGAAAGGCTGGAAGGATCCCAAAAAAACCCCACTGCAGCCCTGATTGTCCCCCAGTTTCTTTTGCAATGAGCAACCCCACTTTGTCTTTTTTTGCATCCCTCTGCATGTGGCCACCTCTTACACATTCCATTAAGGAACCACAGTCTCTATGCAGGGATTTGCTGAAGGAGCATCCTGTGCTACCTCAAAAAAGGCACAAGCTTACCATCACGTGTCCTGAAATGTCAAGTCATGAAGAATACAGTAAACCTAAAATGCTTGGTTTTGAAGGAAAATGGTCTTACCCTGCTGATCTGTAAGTAGCATAGAAAAGAAGATGGTTTGACAGGTGGCTGAGCACACTGTATGCCTCTCACATCCTCTTGCAGATAAGCAAACACAGAGGTAGGGAAGCCTCTTTATTCTTGGGGCATTTTTGTTTTGCTTGTGCAACATAAAACAGAGAAATGGGCATTAAAAAAAGCAGAACTGCATGTTCATAGCAACACTGCATGTCTAAAGCATTGCCAAGGGTGTTGTGTTTTTTTGGTTTTGGTTTTTTTTTGTGGGTCTGAGGTTTTTTTTAGTATTTTGTAACACTGCTTTACAGCAGAGAATTATTACCTAGAGATGATGGGAGCTACCTGGCAGCAGAAATATTCCATTTCTGGTGCAGTAGCTGGCTAAGACCTGACTGCTAAAATCTTCTTTTAACCCCAGAGGGCAAAATCAACCATAAAATTAATATATATTCCCATATCAAAGTGTGTTTCTTAATTGGAAACTTTTACTGTGGTTGCAGCTTTCAGCGCTCTTGATGTGATTTTGACATGTGCCGATTTGGGCTGCGGAGTCCTAATGACTGCACGTGAGGCAGCATTGATTTTGGACTTCTTTGCTCCTTTGCTTGTTTTCTTACTCACTTACTGTGGCATTTGAACCTAGAGACATAAGGTTTCGTGTGTTGTTCAGTCTCCTCATAGTTATGGAACTGCCATTCCAACCAAGCTTTTCTTCTTTGATGTTAGGAAGCCTGCAGAGATCAGGCTCCTGGCTTATGAGTCTCGAGATAAGTGTATAATGCAGGGCTGTGGGAATTCCCCTTTGCTGCCCCATGGCATTTCTTGTAAGGCTTACTTTAAGTCCGGTATTTGCTTCATTGCAACACTTCTTGAGGAATGTTTAGTGTATACCCTGTGGATTTCACAGAGTCACAGAGTGAAGGTGGGTTGGAAGGAACCTCTGCTAAAGCAGGATCACCCACAGCAGGTTGCATGTTGTCCAGGTGGCTTTGGAGTCTCCCCAGAGAAGACGACTCCACAAACTCTGTAGGCAACCTGTGCCAGAGCTCCAGCACTCTCACAGCAAACAAGTCTCTCCATATGTTTAAGTGAAACTTCCTGTCTTCTAGTTTGTGCCTATTGCCCCTCATCCTATCACTGGGCACTACAGAAAAGAGTCCAGCTACATCATCATGACCTTCACCCTTTAGCTATTAATCAGCATTGAGAAGATCCCTCCTCAGGCTGTTCTTTTGTAGGCTAAAAAGCCCCAGGTCACTCAGCTTCTCCTTGTAAGAGAGATGCTCCAGTCTGCTCAGCGTCTTCATGGCCCTTCGTTGGACTCTCTCCAGTGGTACCTTGTCACTCTTGAACTGGGAAGCCCAGTACTGGACAGAAGACTCTAGCTGTGGTCTCATCAGGGCAGAGTAGAGCAGGAGGAGAACCTTCCTCAGCCTGCTGCCCACACTCTTCTTAATGCATCTCAAAACACTGTTGGCCTTCCTGGCCATGAGGGCATATTGCTGGCTCATGCTGAACTTGTCCACCAGGATTCCCAGGTACTTCTCCACAGAGCTGCTTTCCAATAGGTCAGCTCTCATGTGGTTATTCTTCCCCAGGTGCAGGACTCTACGTTTGCCCCTGATGGACTTCATGATGCTCAGCTCTGCCCAGCCCTCCAACCTGTCCATGTCTCACTGAATGGCAGCACAGCCTCCTGACTGGGAGTGTCTCAGGATACCTTAACAGAAATATGTTGTGGCTTTATGTAGTTCTGGAGGAAGAGGAGAATATTTGTAGTGGTAGTTTGGATTTGGATGTCTGCTCTGCAAAGCTGCTTGAACTGCACCAAAGCTAAGCAAGAATGATGGCAGTGGGTGTGATGAAAACAGCAGGAGCTTTCATTAGCGCTGCCTAACCTTTCCATACAAGGTGTACATCTTAAGCAGGTCCAGTAAGAAGCAAGAGTCCAATGACATGACTAAAATAAATGGTCATCTTACAGCAACAGCATCTCCCTGCTTTGTAGAGACCTTCACACAGGCACTTCAGGGTCCATAGAAAAGTAATTTTTCAGGAATACACTTGTGAGGACTGACAGAAGGTAGAATATTTTTCACAACAGTGAAAGCTCCATGGTCATTTCCCCAGCATTTATTCCACAAAAATATCAGACACACCAAATTTAAGATTTGACCTTGGCTTCTGAAAATCTTAGACTCATGGAATCACTGAGTTATGAAGAGAACTCTAAGATCATTAAGTCTAACCATCACCCCACCACCACCATGCCCATTAAATCAGGTTCCAGGAATAGTGACTCTACACCTCCCTGGGCAGCCTGTTCCAATGCCTGACCACTCTTTTAATAAAGATATTTTTTCTTGATGTCCATCTAAACCTTCTCTGGTGATACTCGAGGCCATTTCCTCTCCTCCTATCACTTGTTCCTAGGGAGAAGAGACCAGAAGTCACCTGGCTTCAACTTCTTTTCAGGGACTTGTAGAGAGCCAGGATGTGTCACCTCATCATCCTGTTCTCCAGGCTAAACAACCCCAGTTCATAGAATTATAGAATGGTAAGGTTGGAAGGGACCTCAAGGATCATCTAGTTCCAACCCCCTGCCATAGGCAGGGACGCCTCCCACTAGTACAACTCACTCAAGTCCTCATCCAACCTGGCCTTGAACACCTCCAGGGAGGGAGCAACCACAACCTCCCTGGGCAACCTATGACAGTTCCCTCAGCTGTCCCTCACCAGACCTGTTCTCTAGAACCTTCACCAACTTCACTGCCCTGCTCTGGACCCAGTCCACCATCTTAGTGTCTTCCTACAAGTGAGGCACTCGAAACTGAACTCATGACTCAAGGTGTACCCTCAGAAATCCTGAGTACAGGGGCATGATCATTTGGGGATGATCCTGAAGAAACATTTGGCCAGAGGAGCTTGTACTTGAGCAGGGAGGCCCTGGTGCCCAATTGCAACCACAGAGACTCCTCCTCAAGGGGCTCCTGATTAAGATCACAAAGCAAAGTTCTGCTTAATTTAAAGAAGGAACCTGCCCAGAGGTGATCTATTCAGTCACTGCTTAGGTAAGATCAAATAGCATGCAAAGAAGAGAGAGAGAAAGCAGGCAAAAGGTTTGTCAGGGTGCCTTGTGTCAAATGTTCAGCTGAGGATTAACTATTGATTGTGGAGCTGAAGCCAAAATTCAAGTTTTATTGTGTGCCCTACAGTGGTTTCTGTTTTCAAAATAAAATCTGAAAAGCAGGCACTTGTTTATCTCCATCCAGTACTGCAGCGTGTGTGACAAGAAAATAAAGAACCCATGAAATATCATTAATGGTTTCTTTTTTTCCTGATTATTGAGTTCCTTTCGCTGCAGGAAATACTGGAGAAAATTTATGGCTCCAACCTTAAGTTTCGAATGAATGTAGTGGTTAAGCTTTGGGATTATGAACAGCTGCTTATCAAACAGGAACAAGAAGACAACCTTCACAGAAAACAACCAAACAAACAAACATAAAAACAAAACCAAAAATCACCAAATCAAGCAACGCTTCGTAAGTCTGCCTGAATCAGGGAATTTCTGCAGAATGAGAAGAGTTGAACAGTAAAAGCAATAATCTGCTTTGAAAGAGGGTTGGAGCACCTCTGCTACGAGTGCAGGCTGAGGGAGCTGGGGTTGTTCGGCCTGGAGAAGAGAAGGCTCCGGGGACATGTAATAGCAGCTTTCCAGTACGTGAGGGGAGCCTACAACAAGGATGGAGAGAAACTGTTTACAATGACTTGCAGTGACAGGATGAGGGGCAATGGCTTCAAACTAGAGGAGAGGACATTTAGATTGGGTGTTAGAACAAGTTCTGCACCATGAGGGTGACTGAGCACTGGAAGAGGTTGCCCAGGGAGGTTGTTGAGGTCCCATCTGTGGAGATACTCCAGGTCAGGCTCAGAAAGGCTCTGGGCAAACTGACCTAGTGGAGGATGTCCCTACTTACTGCAGAGGGAGTTGGACTAGATGACCGTTGGAGGTCCTTTCCAACCCAGACCATTCTATAATTCTGTGATGCTACAAAAGAACAACTGTTGAAACTGGCAGTGCAAGGCACAACACAAAGCTGCTCCATGATTTGCAGTAAATACAGCTTTTATGTTAATAAAAGACCATTGGCAAGTTGCTCTCATATTTTAATCACAACAGGAATTCCATTGGCTAGGTTGGCACTGGCATGTCATCTGGTCACAGCACAGTCAAAGGGAGCAGATTTCTAGTTGGCTCAGCACTCTTTGGGAACTTCCCTAGCGTGATAAAGAGATATGTGGTGAGTAGGTTGAGAGAGGTTCTCCTATGCCTCTGCTCTGCCCTGGTGAGACCACAACTGGGATATAATATCCAGTTCTGGGCCCCTCAGTTCAAGAAGGACCTCAGGAAACTGCTTAAAAGAGCCCAGTGCAGAACCACCATGCTGAAGAGAGTGGAACATCTCCCTGCTGAGGAAAGGCTGAGTGATCTGGGGCTCTTTAGCCTAGAGAAGAGGAAACTGAGGAGTGACTTTATTCATGTTTATAAAGATGTGAAGGGCAGTGTTAGGAGCACAGAGCCAGGCTTTTCTCAGAGATGTTCAATGACAGGACAAGGGGCAGTGAGTGCAATCTGGAGCAGAGGAGGTTCCTCATGAACATAGGGAAAAGCTTTTTCACTGTGAGGGTGACTGCCCTGGAACAGGCTGCCCAGAGTGCTTATGGAGTCTTCTTCTCTGGAGACATTCAAAACCCACCTGGCTGTGTTCCTGTGTGATCTTGCTCTAGCAAGGGGTTTGGACTGGATGATCTTTCGAGGTCCCTTCCAACCCCTAACTTTCTGTGATTCTGTGAAGAGATATGCACAGTGTGAGCTGGAGCTTGCTCTCCCCCACTAGGCATGTGTTTCAGCCTCCAGTAATGAGCTGTAAGTCCTTTAAAAGTGTGCTAAAATGGAAAAGGCTCTGCAGCCTGGCAAAATAATGGCCAAATTTGTTAAACATACTTTACAACAATGTTCATGTCAAATAATTTTAAGATAATCCTGTTCGTTACAGGCTGAGCCTCTGCATTCAATGCTGTAGAAGGCTACAGGAATCACAAAGAATTTATCTAATTGGCATCATGCATGAGGGCTGCTGGAGCGTTTGGAAAGGCTAGATCTTCTGCACCAATAATGATCTTACTGCCATAGTTACAGTGGTGTGGTTCTCTCTTAAAGATGACAAATAGCACTAAGAATAGAAAAAAACCCCAACCACAACAAAACAAAACCTGTACGTCTCACCTAGGATACAGGCAGCTGAACAGCTACATTAAAAGCTCAGAGTCACTCTTAATCTTCCTTCAGCTGTGGATAAAGCCTTCATTGTTTGGAAAACCAAAGCACCTACCCAATCCATAATCCCAGCTACTACCACCATCCCAGGAACTCCTTGAGCAAACACTTTGTGAAGATTTGGGGCGTGCTGAGCTTCACAGGGATTTGTGGAGTAAAGCAGCAGTTTCTTGTGTGTCTTCTTTCATAGGGAAGGCAATAATATGGGGCAATGGCTTTAAACTAGAACAGGGTAGATTTAGATTAGACGTTAGGAAGAAGTTCTTTACTGTGAGAGTGGTGAGACACTGGAACTGGTTGCACAGAGAAGTCGTGGATACCTTATATCTGAAAGTCTTTAAAATCAGGCTGGATGAGACTTTGAGCAACCTGGTGTAGTAGGAGGGGTTGGAGCTAAGTGATCTTTAAGGTGTCTTCCTACCCAAACTGTTCTAGGCCAATGACGTCCTGAGCTGCATCAAAAGGAGCATGGCCAGCAGATCCAGAGAGGCGATCCTGTCACTTTACTTGGTTCTGGTGAGACTTCACCTGCAGTACTGCATCCAGCTCTGGACCCCTCAACACAGGAAGGACATGGACCTGATGGAGCAGGTCCAGAGGAGGGTCACAAAAATGATGAGGGGGTTGGAGCACCTCTGCTACAAAGACAGGCTGAGGGAGCTGAGGTTGTTCAGCCTGGAGAAGAGAAGGCTCTAGGGAGACCTAATAGCAGCATTCCAGTACTTGCAGGGTGCCTACAGAAAGGATGGAGAGAGACTATTTACAAAGGCCTGCAGTGACAGGACGAGGGGCAATGGCTTCAAACTAAAGAAGAGCAGATTTAGGTTGGATGTTAGGAACAAGTTCTTTACCATGAAGGTGGTGCAATGGTGCACCTCTTCCAACCCAAACCATTCAATGATTCTAGGAGGTATCATGTTTGGGAACCTGTTCAGCTGAGGAGCTCAGGTTATGTGTGTACATCTGGGCAGAGACACTGTGTGGGATCAGGGCAAATTGCTGTTGACTTGGCTTGGCAAGCTGGAATATATTTTCTCTCCATGAGATGAGAGCAGTGGTTGCCGCTACCTCTGAAATACAACCAAACAGAGCCATCTTTCATTCCCTGTCAGGAAGCTGTGCTCTGCCTGAACCTTACAGGTGTGTAATAGCACAGGCTGTGAGAAAGAGCCAGGGCAAGGACATTCATCACTTCTGACTGAAGAGCCTCCACTCTTGTTCTGTAAATGAAAGGGGAAAAAAAGGCTTAGAGGAATATGTTTGCTAACCCTCTGTGACATTTTTAAGGCCAAGTCCTATTTCAACCCTCCTCATTTTTACCCCTTTTTTCCTTCTGCATCTTCCCGTTAGTAAGCAGTAGCTTCTTTTGCCATTTTTTTCCACTTCCAGCCCCTCTTACCTCTAACCAGATGGTAAACATGGGGGGCTGAACTAACCACGTGCCTGACAGATCTTAAGAGGAATTTTCCTTTCCGAAGCACCTTGTCTCCATTTCCTTGCTTCTAAGGATCTGAGTGGTGGTTCCAGCACATTCTGCAATCCACTGCCTGTCTTTCTCTGTGGCAAGGGTAAAGATGTCATTGTGTGCTGTGCTTAGAATCTGGGCAGCCAGGTATTCTTGCACTTTGTAATCTGTTTTGATGAATAAGGAGTGGTTTTCATGTAAACTGGGCTAGCAGACTTTAAATCATGCTTTTCCTGATGCCCTATTACAATGAGCATTCTCAAAGACTGAAACTGGCTCACCAAGGACATGGTTGAATCCCCATCCCCAGTGGTGTTTCAAAGAGGCAGAGATATGCTGAGGAACAGGATTTAACACCAGACTTGTTGGTAGAGCTAAAGAATATTTGGACTCCATGATCTTCAAGGTCTTTTCCAACCAAAACAGTTCTGTGACTCCTCAATTCTGTAACTACTGGGATGAGCAAAGGGTCTTTCTATCAAGCTCGTTGCCGTTGTGTTCATCTGCCACCTACTTTTGCAGTCTCATTCAAGATGAGTATGAAATGTGTTCAGCAGTTCAGGAGATACATGCATTTGACTCTCAGATGAGCTCAGGGAATCAGAAGCAACAAAGCAAAGTTCAGAGAACTGCTGAGATTGGAAGAGACCTTTGAGATCAAGTCCATCTGCTCACCTTGAGTTTACAATCCCACTCAGTTGAAAATCTGGGAGTGGAAAAAAACATCAGTTTAGGTCCTCATTGCAAAGGGACAGAGATTTGATCAGAGGCAGGGCCTGATTTGTGCTGGTAGTTGGCTGGAACTCTTGTGGAGAGTAGCAGTGAACTGCTCCCTCCCTCTCAGAGCTTCCTCTCTTGACCATGTCATATACAGGACTCTGAGCCCAAAGCAGCTTGTGGAGATGGAAATGTTCAGCAGCTCATGGGAAATGCAGTCCTCTCAGGAACCCTTAAATTGAAGGGAAAGAATCTCTGTCACACAAATATCCATGAGGAGCCCCAGTGGTATTTCCAGGTAAGTGTCAGTGGCACTTGCCAGCTTTCAACTTTCCATAAAAAAAGAAACTCTTTTCAGTGAAAAATGCTTTTCTAAATGTTTTGGGGTTTTTTGAGTATTTGCCTACATCTTTTTCAGAGTTAAACCTTACTATCCAACAGTAAGGGAGGGATAAAATCTTCATCTACTCAGCTTGCTCCATGCCAACTGAATTAGCTTCTCTTTCTTGACCTTAGCATAGAATCACAGAGTCACAGAATGGTAGGGACTGGAAGATACTGCAGGAGATCATCTAGCCAACCCCCCTGCCAGAGCAGCATCACCTAGGGCAGGTGACAGAGGTGCATCCAGATGGGTATTGAAAGTCTCCAGAGAAGGAGGTTCCACAGCATCCTTAGGCAGCCTGCTCCAGGGCTCCAGTACCTTCACAGGAAAGAAGTTTTTTCTCATGTTCAAATGGAATTTCCTGTGCTCCAGTTTGTATCTGTTGCCCCTTGTCTTATCACAGGACAACACTGGAAAGAGCTTGGCCCCTTACTCTTGACACTCACCCTGCAGACATTTTTAAATATTGATCAGATCCCCTCTCAGCCTTCTCTTCTCCAGATGAAACATCCCCAGGTCTCAGCCTTTCCTCATCAGACAGACATTTCAGTCCCTTTGTCATCCTCATAGCCTTCATTGAACACTCTCTAGTATATCACTGTCCCTCTTGAACTGAGAAGCCCAGAACTGGACACAATAGTCCAGATGCGGTCTCACCAGGATAAAGTACAAGGGGAGGAGAACCTCCCTTGACCTGCTGGCCACACTCTTCTTAAAGCTCCTCAGGATGCCTTTGGCATTCTTGGCCACAAGGGCACAATGAAGGTACATATGAATGGATGTTTAGGGCTGTCACCTGTAGCAGATTTCATACTGACCATTAATACCATCTGAAAGCACATGTGGGTTGGCAAGAATGGGGAGAATGCATGCTCTTGCAGTTGATGGGACAGCTGCATTATATCTGTATTATCTAGGCAAAGTTACTATTTTCCTCTTAAACAACAGGGTTTTGGTTGGGTGTTTTGTTTTCTTGTTGAGTGGATTGACTGAGATTGCATTGAGCATGACTTAGGAGGCTTTAGACCAGTGTAATGCTGTGGCCTGTGCTGAGTGACACCATTCACAAGCTGTTTGAACAAGCGGGTCAACAGCAATTGATAGTTTGTGATAAGAGATTAAGCTGTGCTCTCCACAATGGCTTTTCGGTGGAACTTTACTGGTTTCATAGTATCTGTCTGCCATCCCATCTTCAACTCAAACTTACAACCAAGCAGTAGGAAATAACAACTCCATGTTGAGTAAATTAGAGAAGACTTCATTTTACTTAATCTTACCCAGCAAGCTAAAAATAAACATGTGTCCTTAGATGTATCAGTAACTCATGTACATGTTAATTGCTCAGTATGCAGTCATTACACTTCCAGTAGCACTCATTACTCCAACAGCTCTCAAGTGTTTCTGCAGCAGCACTTGGCTTGTAGCTATAATGATACAATTCCACAACTTTCTGAAGGCTTTTTTTTTTTCTCTGACCTGCATAGGCTGCATTTCATTTACCTTTTTTGCCACTGCTATTGTTTGTTACCAAGCGCTTATCAATTAACTCAGGCAAGATCCCAATGAAAATCACTGTTTCACTCACTAAAAATCAATGAGGAAACTCAATAACTCCTTCCAAAACCCAATAAAGAAGCAACAAATTAAAGTGTTCACAGCAGATACGGGTGTAGTGCTTTGGTTGAATAGTTTATCTGATGAAAAAAATGCTGGGTTTTGTTAACTGCAACTACCCACTGAATATAGCCTGAATCTGCAAACAATTTCTTCCCGCCTTGCCCTTTTGCTTAAAATTATTGAATAAAAAGGAGGAAAAAAAAAAAAGTGTTACTTTGAAAGAGAAAATATTGTGGTTGTTTAGAAATCCTATTTTGAGTTTATGGAGAGGTGGAAGAGTACCATTTTTGAAGGTTAGAACTGTGCTGAAACTAAACCACAGTGGATGGGAAGGAGGAATTTTAATGTGAAGAAGCAATGCTATGCTGCTCAGCTTAAGCCAAAGCAACCACTCTTTGCTTCCACTTCCCATGTGGCTTTGCACTTGTCATTTTGACCTCCATGGACATCCATTTCTCATGTTTAAAATGGAAGTCCATCTGGAGTCTGTTTGGTTGGGGGCATGGACTGAAGCTCATTTGTTCTGTTTGTGCTGCAGCTAATGCAGTAGCAGAAAGCAATATGAAACGACTACGTATTGCAGTTTGGGATGAAAAACGGAAGGGAAATGTATCTGGTGATGAGCTAACTAATTCTAATGCAGCAGCAGTAGTAGGGGTTTTTAGCAGAGTTATAGCAGGATCAGTTTAGATATGGCAAATAATTCTCATTGTAGCAGCTAGAGGCTACCAGCGGAGCCAGGATCTGGTGTATCGCGCGGCTCCATATTTTCTGTTCACACAGTGCGAGGCATTCCCATCCCAGAAGATGTGCTAAGATAAATAGCTGAGATAAAAATGCTGAAAGAAAATATTTTATTTTATTTTATTTTAACTTGGTCAACCCATGGAGATAGGGGAGAAGTTGTGATACTTCCTGATTACCCATAGAGTTGTGAGCGCAGCCCTGAGCATACTAGAACCTTGGCTTCTAGCAGGATACTTTCACCTTGTGATTATCCCTCATGTACAGAGGAATTGGCACACAGCAGTTGGGGAATGTTGTGTTTCTCACGTTTTGAAACAGTGCAGAGCAAGCAGCCCATTTTTTTGGTTCACAGAACTGCTTAAGGCTTGTCAACAATTAACAGTATGTGTAGAAGGGAAAACATATATGTTTCAAACTCTGTTCCACTCTGATCAGATGAGGAAATACTGCCGAGGCAATTAGAGGAAAATAAAGAAGGATGAAACTGCTCTCAGAGTAATGGGAAAATAATTATCAGCATACTAGCTGATTGTGTATTGTCCCTGCTGGGTGCCAGAGGAGAAACATCTCTTTTCAAAATGCTTTTGAGCCTCATCCTGCATCATGCTCAGCTTGCTCAGTTCCCATACATTGGGAAGCACCCAGCACCCGAGCAGCTGCCCAGGATCAGCCGCGCCACACATCTTTGAGAAGAGCAGCTCACGCCTTGGCAATGACAACAGTTCAAATGAATGGAAAGCACAACAAATTGTACTGAAATGTGTTGAAACTGAAGGTGATGGCCTTTAACTGTTATTTAGTAGCATCTCTCGCTGCCATGTTTCTAATGACCGTTTGCTGGTTTGGGAAAGCATTTCCTTGGATGTGCTTCCACATATGGGTCTCTCGCCATCTGCTTTCTCCACAAAAAGAGCTCAGCAGCTGGAAAGTGCTCAGTACACTGGAAAGTGTCTGGGGAAAAGTCCTCTTGACTTTGGGGAGTGGATGGAGGTTATCATGGAGAGACTTTGAAACCTTGTCCTCCTGTTCACAATAAGATGTTCCTAGAAAAAGATATAGAAAATGAAAGAGGAGCATCAGAGTGGCTGTCTTGGAAGGCTCTTACAAAAACACTAGGTGTATTTCTCCTCCCCTTCTACTTTGCCCTGGTGAGACTGTACTTGGAGTACCGTGTCCAGTTCTGGGCTACCTGGTTCAAGAGAAACATGCAACTGCTGGAGGGAGTCAAATAGATGGCCATAAAGATGATGAGAGGTTTGGAGCATCTCTTTTGCAAGGAGAGATTGAGACACCTGAGGCTCTTTAGCCTGGAGAAGACTGAGAGGGGATCTTTTCAATGCTCATCACTATCTAAAGGCTGGAGAGGATGGGGCTGGGCTCTTTTCTGTGGTGCCCAGTGGCAGGACAAGGGGAAATGGGCACAAACTGAATCACAGAAGGTTTCACTTAAACATAAGGAAAAGCTTTGTTGTGAGGGTACTAGAGCCCTGGCACAGGCTGCCCAGAGAGATTGTGGAGTCTCATTCTCTGGAGACTTTCAAAACCCTCCAGGATATATTCCTGTGCAATGTAATCTAGGTGACCGTGCTGTAGCAGAGTGGGTTCGATGAGATATCTGGAGGTCCCTTGCAACCCTCACCATTGTGTGATTCTGTGGTATTTAGTCACTGATGATACAAAGAGTAGAGCTCAAGGGTTTGTTGTCTTAGCTGCTGTACAGGCATGGTGATGAGATGGTTATCAGCACATGCATTGCTGCTGTGCAAACAAGGGGAAACCAGAGCAGTGAAGTGGCTTCAGTCAGAGACAGGAGTGCATTTGGAGGTGGAATCTGGGCTTAACTGAAGTTTAGTGGATCTTGGAATTTGACCTGCTTTACTACCCAATAGCCAATAGCCTCCCATTGCCTTACACCAACACAGTTACTCAGTTAATGACCCTAACTTTAATTAAAATAATTACTTTAGAAAGGTTGATGTTTGCTTTTGTGGCCTTCAGTTTACAAAGTCATGCACCAGCCAAGGGAGAGGAGAAGCCATCAGCAGTACCTGCAAAGGGATCTAGCAGAGCTGTTGTGTCTCACGGCAGGACAAAGATGGAGTGGAATTCATGAACCTGTTGCTTTTCTCCTGTTTTCTTGATGTTTAGCAAATATTAATTGCATTTTGAGGATCAGGGACATGTGACATATTGAACCACTCTGAAGCCTGCACCCTTCATGGCCCAAGAAGACAATGGCAACAGGAGTGCTTATGCCTTACCCTCCTGCTCTAAATGTTCTTGGGTCTTTAGAAGTAACAGTCAAGGGGAGGACTTTCTTAATCAACCTAATTGGTGATCTGACTGGTAAGGTCTTTTAGCAAGGTTTATTATTTTCTTCATCTTTGGCCTGAGCTGGAAAGGTAGGTAATTAATTATAGTTTGTCCATTTGTCAGGATGATTAAAACAGCTCAGCCTGACCTTCAGGTAACCAGACTACTCATATCACTTAATGCAACCTACTCTTGTATGAGATTTGTGTAGGCTTTTGCACATAATATTTTCCTCTACATTCTTCTGAACATTTGTATTCTTCTAGTAGGGTTGGACTTTTTTCACTAGAGAATACCTAGAATCTTTCCCATTAGGGTTAGAACAGTGTCTGGAGCCCTGAAGATAATTCGCCCTGAATATTGTGGGCAATTCTTATGGGTTTATCAGCTTCTCTACAGACCTACAACCCTTTTGTTTAAATTAATGTATAAAACTATCTTGACTCTTAATAATTCATGCTGACTGTCTTTACCTAAGTTAAAGAAAAAAGTTCTTTGGACATCATGAAGATGTTCTTTGCTATGAAGGTGGTGGAACACTAGAACAGGTTACCGAGGGTGGCAGTGGAGGCTTCATTCCTGGAGATGTCCAGGCCATGCTTGTTGGGACTCTGAGAAGCCTGATGTAGTCAGGGATATCCCTGCTTACTGCAGGAAGATTGCACTAAATGACCTTTAAAGGTCCCTTCAACTCAAGGTTCTATGATTTTATGATAAACTACACTTTTTTTTCTTTTTGGTCGTCCTACTCAGAAAGGTTTCATTGAAAACTGCACTTTTGCTTATAGAGGATCCTAAGAGAACCAGTTTAAGAGCCTACCAGAGTGGTGGAGGTAGTGAGGTGTTTGTGCCTGAGTCTAGGCTGATGCTGGAAAGGGCAGTTCTGCAGTCTTGCCTGTGTCAAAACAAAGTATGCATGACTTACAGATTTTCTTTGCCTTTATCATTCCTCAACCCAGAAAGTGTTTCAGTTTCTTCCTCCTTCCAAATTATCTCTTTCAACTTGTCTAACTAGACAACTCCAGCAGATGTGCCTGCTTCCTTCTTGGGAAGGATTGTTTGATCTAGGATCCTAAACTGCAGCAAACCAGAACTGGCAGCATGATGGAGGACAGCAAACCTACAGCTTGGCCACCTTCCTTCTGGCGTGCTCTTGAGAAGTGCCTGCTTTTTATTCTCTAGCAGCTTGTCTCAGGATATCATTGTGTGTTAGTTCACTGTACTTCAAAGGAAAATGTTCTCATTTAAAATACAATAGCACCTGATGTTGACACTGCAATTGCATATTCATACTCATAGATTACTTCAGGACAATTCACTGCTTGGCAAAGGAGAGAAATTGTGAGCAAAGATTCCATAAGTCATAAGATTGCCTTAAATCCTGAGACTCCAGGATGTGTGCCTGCGCCTTTCTCTGGAGTATTTCTCCAGGGTTTACATTTCTGAGCTTTCCTCTGCCGGTTGAAAGGCGAGTCACTCATGAATAAAAGAAAAGCTGAGAATTTCCTTCACGTTGGAGGGCTTCAGGAGCCACAACTTGAGCGTGAAATGTCACTGTATTTGTAATGAAATCATAGGAGCTGGCAGGACTGTCAATTTAGTGTCCTTTGCTTCCTCCTTAAAAACCAAACTCTGTGCTAGTGTTCCTGGAAAACTAGATAATGCTGTCCTTGTATCCATACCTTCTGTTCTGTGGACTCAGGTTTAATTATTTGGCATTGAACATATAATTAGGAGCAGAGCAGAGGTGTTTAGCAACAATAAATAGCTGCCCATTTAGTGTATTTTGTAGTCCTGGTGACATGAGTTCACTCCTGGTTTGTTGTTATTGTATTTAACTGTGATAAATTTTTTTTTTTTAAAGAAAACTTTTACATTATTCCTTCCCCAAAAGTTTTGTCTGTTTTTTTTCTCTCTCTTTTTTTTTTCTCACCTTCCAAACTTTTAGTAATTTCAACCCAAACATATGCACTGTCCATACATTTCAAGAGGCAGCACAATTAAAACCTTTTGGATGAGATTTTAATGAATGCCTGTGTTCTCTCACTGACTCAGTTCAGGGAGTAAATTTTTAATGAATCATTAACAAAGTTAATAGTTTTGAAAATCATTACAGTACAATTCCATTATTTTGTTTCTTTTTGCAGTGCAGCTAATGCTCCATGCATCATAGTAATGTTTTTCTTTTGGCATTCCAGCAGAAGTTGTTTTGACTCAGAGCTTCCTCTAGGAAATGTGTTATGAAAATGGCAATTTAGAAATACTCTGTGATGCTGAGGAGTCCATAATGGATTTAGAAGCACTACAGAGCTACTCAAGAGCCAGACACCACAGTCCATATGAATCCCTTGAGATGCAGGTATATAACCTCACAGAAATGTCAGAAGTATTTTAGTAGCTTAACATCTTGATTTCAGTATGAATTAGGGGACAAGTCTCCATAGGAACTCTATATTTGGTTTAGTTTTGGGCTCTCCCTACAAGAAAGATATTGAGGTGTGGGACCGTTTCCAGAGAAGGGCAACAAAGGGCCCAGAGAACAGGTCTGGTGAGGAGGGACTGAGGGAACTGAGGGTGTTTAGTCTGGAGAAAAGGAGGCTGAGGGGAGACCTCATGGCTCTCTTCAACTCCCTGAAAGGAGGTTGGAGCCAGGTGGGAGTTGGTCTCTTCTCCTTAGTATCAAGGTGACAGAAAGAGAGGAACTGGGCTGAAATTGCACCGGGGAGGTTAGATTGGAGATTAGTAACAATTTCTTTGCTGTGAGAGTTGTCAAGAATTAGAACAGGATGCCCAGGGAGGTTGTGGAGACACCATCCCTGAAGATGTTCAAGAAATGTGTGAACATGGCACATGGGGACGTGATTTAATGGCCATGGTGGTGTTAGGCTGGTGGTTGGGCTCGATGATTAGAGGCATTTTCCAACTGAAACAATCCCAATGCTCCACGGTTCTCTAGGTAGCTTAATTTCCTTCTTTCACTGACTGAAATGTATTGGATAGTCTTAAGTATGCATTAGAATCATAGAATCATAGAATGGGAAGGTTGGAAGGGACCTCAAGGATCATCTAGTTCCAACCCCCTGCCATAGGCAGGGACACCTCTCACTAGTACAGCTCACTCAAGGCCTCATCCAACCTGGCCTTCAACACCTTCAGGGAGGGAACAGCCACAACCTCCCTGGGCAACCTGTTCCAGTGCCTCACCACCCTCACTGCAAAGAATTTCTTCCTAACATCCAGTCTAAATCTCCCCTCTGCCAGTTTAAACCCATTACCCCTCATCCTGTCATTAGAAGACCTTGTCAATAGTCCCTCCCCAGCCTTCCTGTAGGCCCCCTTCAGATACTGGAAGATCTACTATGAGGTCTCTTGGAAGCCTTCTCTTCTCTAGGCTGAAGAGCCCCAACTCTCTCAATCTGTCCTCATAGGAGAGCTGCTCCAGCCCTCTGATCATCCTTGGGGGCTTTCTCTGAAGTCACTCCAACACTTCCATGTCCTTCCTGTGCTGAGGGTTCCAGGACTGCACACAGTACTCCAGGTGGGGTCTGACGAGAGCGGAGTAAAATGGCAGAATCCCCTCCCTTGCCCTGCTGGCCACGCTGCTCTTGATGCAGCCCAGGACTCAGTTGACTGTCTGGGCTGCATGCACACACTGCATACTGTGGCTGACCAGCAGCCACTTTCCTAGCCCAACCAGAGCTTTATACAGTGTCATGCATTCCTTTCTGTCTGCAGGCAGCACTTTCTATTAACTATTTTTTATTATGTACAGACATGTCTTTTATCAGAGCCTTTTCTGCTACAGCTGTCTCCATGAAGGGCATTCTGGTGCATTCGATTCAGATCGACAGCTTCTAGTGGCAAAAAAATTAAAAAAAATTAAAAATACCCAAACCTAAAATTATTTGCTGCAATTTATCATACAGTCAAATATCTGTAATCATCCATTGCCTGCTGAGTGAAGAGTATTTATAATAAATGTTAGCTAACAAGCTTCTTCCTTGCTAACTAGAGCATTAAATTCATTGACAAATGTTCTTTTGAGTTAGTTGGTGAGCAAATAAATGGAGTTCAGAGGTAAGGAAAAGAAATATGAGGCCATTGAAAGGGGCCTGGAGAAATCTGAAAGCTTAGCACTTGTAAGTCCTGGAGGAGACTTTTACCATGACAAAAAGCATACAGGACAAGATTTTATAGCCTGATTAACAAAGCAGGTGATATGGCCCCCCAACCTATAATTAAAGGTGTATAGTTATTAGAGACACACCAAAAGTGGTGAGTTTAAAACTAAAATAGTGATTCCCATTGGTTTAAGAACAATTTATCTTACCAAAATAGATATCATAGAACAGAATCCTTGAATCATTTCAGGTAGAAAAGATCACCATTCTCTAGCTCTACCAAGCCTGGTGTTAAACCGTGTCCCTTGGCACCACACCTCTGCATCTTTTAAACACCTCCAGGGATGGAGATTCAACCACTTTGCCTGGATATCCTCTTCCAGTCTTTGGCAACCATTTCAGTCAACAAGTTTCTTTTAAGATTCAACCTAAACCTCCCCTTGTGCAATTTGAGGCCATGTTTTTGGTGAAGACTGCCTCCCATTTTGTCTCCTGACTGGACTGATCAAGAAGTCTGTGGATATCAGGAACAGGTATTTTGTGGACAATACCAATATTTAATCCTGCACTTGAGAGCCCTTGCAGCTTGGAGTTAAGTGTAAAATAACTCTAAGGAACTCACTTTCCCTCTTCCTTTGTCTACTCCCTGCCAAGGGAGTGTCATTCTGTCTCTTTAGATTACAAAATCTTTGGTGTGATAGTACCTCATAGCTTGTAGTGCATACCTCTGCTGAGGTCCTCAGATGCTGCTGTGGTGGCCTTATATTTCTGAAAGAATCTAAATTATCATTTCACAGAATCACAGAATGATAGTAGTTGGAAGATACCTTGAATGATCATCCAGTCCAACATCTCTGCCAGGGCAGGATTACCTAGATCAGGACACACAGGAACCTGTCCATGTGGATTTTGAATGTCTCCAGAGAAGGAGACTCCATATGCTTTCTGGGCAGCCCATTTTGCTGTTTTACCATCTTCACAGTGACAATGTTTTCCCTTATGTTCACGTGGAACCTCCTCTGCCCCAGCTTGCACCCATTGCCCCTTGTCCTGTCATTGGACATCACTGAGCAGAGCCTGGCTCCATCCTCCAGACACTCACCCTTCACATCTTTGTAAATATGTATGAGGTCACCCCTCAGACTCCTATTCTCCAGACTCAAGAGCCCCAGCTCCCTCAACAGGTAGATGTTCCGCTCCCTTCAGCATCTTTGTGGCTCTGCATCAAAGCACCTTCTCTCTCATTACCTGCTGTTTCTAACAGTCTTACTGCAGTGTTTCTTTTTGACCTGCATCATCAACTTCCTATGCATCTCTGTCATAATGCTCACTGTCATCTACCAGATCTTGGTGGATGAGATTTTCCTTTGTCTGCAGGAGAAAGTCCCCACAGTGATCTGTCCTGCTGTTTTGAAGGAACTAAAACCTGCTGTCATCACAGTGAATAGGGTTACTAGCAGAAATGAACTTGAAATGCCTTCCTGGGCAGGACTAAAGGGAATCAAAGTTTTATGAGATGTGTAAACAGGAATTTGAAAGAAACCCTACATCACTTGCTTTTTTCTGCTGATAATAAAATGGTGTTTCTTTGGCTGCAGGCATCTTATCTTGCTTGTCAGTGACACTCTGTTAACCACTGTATTTAGGGATGCCATTCATTCAGCACTTTTGTTGTCCTTTCAATGAAGGTATGAGGGCAGAGTATCTTCTCAGCATGAATATGTTTATCAAGCTCTTTCATGCTAATGGAAGACATAGGCAGCTGCATTACTGATAAAAAGGAGGCAGGACCTGATGTTTTTTCATCTCTCTCAGAATTACAGAATATATCTGGTCAGAAGAGACCTCAAAGCTCACCCAGTCCAACCCTCAACCCAACACTGAAGGATCAACACTAAACCAGGTCCCTAAGCACCAGGTCCACATGCCGCTTAAACACCTCCAGGGTTGGAGGTCTTTCCTCCCTACAAGAACAGGAGATCTCATTTATTTACCAAGATGACTCTGGTTAGGATATTTGCTTATGAAATAGAGGGAGCTGCGTTGCAAACTGGTCTCTGGGTAAAACTTGTGCTTGCCCTGTTTTGTTTGTGTATCGCCTCTCACTCTAGGACCCTGAGCGCAGTGGGCAGCTGCGTAGGCAGTATTGCACTGCAGCCTTGCCTTTGGTGATCCTGTCCAGTCTTCATGCTTTGGTTAGGCTCTGAGGAGAGGAAGAGTAGAAGATGGCAAAACCAAAGTGTAATTGTTTAGAAGGCAGCTTTCAATGTTCTCAGCCTACAGCCTAGGCAACTTTCTCCAAACTTTCCTGAGCACGATCTGAGCAAAGTCCACCAAAAAGCTGAACCCTTTCAGTCAAGAAGTTTCTTCTTATAGCCAGCCTAAACCTCCACTGGGAGAACATGAGGTCATTTCCTCTCCTCCTATCACTTGTTACTAGGGAGAAGAGATCAACCCCCCATGTGGCTCCAGCTTTCTTTCAGGGAGTCATAGAGAGCAATGAGGTCTCCCTTCAGCCTCCTTTCCTCCAGACTGGACCACCCCAGTTTTCCCAGCCTCTCCTCACCAGGACGGTTCTCCAGACCCATCGCCAGCTTCCTTGCCCCTTTTAAGGACCCACCCCAGCACCTCAGTGTTTAAGTCAGTATAAATGGAGAATGAGCATTGTTCAGAAGGGAGGCTGCATAATATGTGCCGCCCGCTTAATTCAAGTGGCAATCCAGAGTTGTGCTTTGTCCTGGTAAGAAATCAGCGAACTGTGTTGTATGCTAGAAATTCTGTGGAGAGCTCTTGGAAACTGAAGGATCTGGAAGATAAAATGTGCTGTATTGATACATTCCCCACTGCAGCATTTGTAAGAGCAATTCCTGCTGTTACATAGATTTTGATTGGCAATTACCATTTTTAATTTTCATACATTTAGGCACAACAAATGACCTCTTTGTTCTTTAAGTGTAAACAGGTTTGTGTGAGCATAGGGCTTGATGACTTCCTTCATATTTTCCTTTTCACTGACAGTGGACTTTTATTCTCCTCCAACTAAGCATCTCCATATTTTCTGGCTGCTTGCTTATCCATCCTTCTCCTTAAAGTATCACAGTCATGATAAATGAATTGACACTAATTTGGAACTAGGGTGATTAATGTGAAAGATATTTCTGAACCATTAGTTTGTTGCACAAGGCATTTCATATTTGCTTATTAAAAAATAAAAAATGCATAAAGTGCAGGTGTTACCTAAAGATTAAGTTAACTTGATTTATTTTTGAGTGTAATAAACCTTGGAGAGAGGATAGCCCCCAAAGGTAACACCCTCACTCCTAAGTGCTCAATGTGTCCTATGTGGAAAGGGCCATATGAGGAAAGGCTGAGAGAATCATTTGGGTTGGAAGTGACCTCTAAATGTCCCCTTTACCAAACTAGGTTTGATCAGCCTTGAGAAGAGAAGGCTTAGAGGACAGCTTATCACCATGGACCAGGACATAAAGGGTGGCTACCAGGGGGTTGGAGACTCCATTTTTACAAGGAATTATATGGAAAAGACAAGGGGTTATGGGGCCTAGTTACTGCTGGGGAGATTCCCTTTGGACTCCAGAAGAAAATGTTTCCCCTTGAGAACAGTCAGACATTGGAATCATCTCTCAAGGGAAATGGTGGATGCCTCCTCCATGGGACAGTTTTAAGAGTCAGCTTGGCAGGGTGTTGGGCCAGGTCATTTCAACTCTACTGTAACCTTTAAAAGTTGGACCAGATGATCCTTAGGGTCCCTTCCAATCTGGCATTCTGTGAACCTGTGATTCTCTGGCAAGTATCTTTCATATTAAATCCACTTTTACTTACCAGTTTGAGGTGTTTATCTATCCAAGTGACAGTGTGCTGCAGAAACACTGATTTGTGTTTTGTTTTAAAAAACCCTCAAAGCAAGCAAAATGCACCCTCACTGCTCAGCAAGGTCTTTCTGAAGTGCTCATTATTGTCCTGTACAGTCCCAGCAGCTGAGGGCACTGAATAAGTTGTTATTCAGACTCCACAATATGATTTTGTGTATGTTGCTTCTGAGCTGTGATGTTTTATGCTCAGCAGTTTTTGTTAACAGTTTTCTTCTAACAAAAGCTGAAGGTTGTCCTTTAATGCCTTTTTTTCCCCCGCTGATTTAAGTTACATATTTGATTTTGTGTTCATATAGAGCATGAGTAATACGTTTTGGTCCTTTGGGGTCTTCAGTTTCACCAGCTGCAATTTCTACTGAAAGCAGCAGCATTATTGCTCTCTGCAACTACCTGAAGGGTAGTGAGGAAGTTCTGTCTCTTCTCCCAAGTAACTAGTGACAGGTCAAGAGGAAAGGGCCTCAAGTTGCACCAGAAGAGGTTTAGGCTGGATATTAGGAAACTTTCTTTCCTGCAAGAGTGGTCAGACATTGAAACAGGCTTTCCAGGGAGGTGTTGGAGTCATTGTCCCTGGAGGTGTTCAAGAAATGTGTGGGCATGGCACTCTGGGACATGATCTAGTGGCCATGGGTCACAGCTGAACTTGGTGATCTCTGCGGTCATTTCCAACCAGCCAGTTCACGAGGAGCAATCTTCAGTCCTGAGCATGCAACTGATCAGCAGAAATCAGGATAGCCAGTTAAGGGCATCATGCTCTGGAAAGCTTTTGGGAGGAATTAATCCTGGGTCTTAAAAACTACAGACACGTGTCACTATTTGCAGCACATCATCTGAACTTGCAGAGTAATAAAGCAGAGGGATGGTACTAAAAGTTACCATGATCAATGGTGTGATATTCATGAAGGTCATGGGATAGATTTCAATTTGTGACCACACCACTACTGACAGTGAAGCAGCAACACCTCTGATGTCTGTACTGAAGGTTAGATCTCATATACTGTCTGTTTAAATCCTGGCTTTGTATCCCAGCTCTTCGGTAGTTTAGATAGAAAGAGGTGACTCTAGTCCTTCATTAGGTGGGAAATTGAACTTACAGAGATAGCTGCAAAACTTCTTCACTCAAAGGGTTCTCAAGGACTGGAACAGGCTGCTCAGAAAAGTGGCTGAATCAGCATCCCTGGGCCTATTTTAAAAGCTGCCTAGATATGGTGCTCAAAGATATGGTGTAGTAGTGGCCCTGGGAGGGTTAAATGATGATCTTAGTGGTCTTGTCCAACCATAGTGCTTCTGTGATTCTGTGACTGATGTTTATGGGGAAACCAATGCCATGGTTTGTAATAGCTGAGGGTATTCTGGCCACCCTGAACTATTTTTTTGTTGTTGTTGTTTTTTCCCTTCCACACTGTGTCTACAAATGATCTTGCAATGTCTGCCTGTAGGGATTAATGCAGCCTGATTCTTGTAGGTGTTCATCTCCTTGCAATAACCAAGGGAGATAGGAGAAGTGTGCCACAGAGGTGATATCATTAGCGCTGTCAAGCACAATTCCCCCAAGCACAAACAGCTTTAAAAGACCAAATTTCTAGGAATCCTGATGGAGATCATAGAAAGAGAATTCTTTTTCAGTTGTAAAAGACGCTTGAGATCTTTTAAAAATAGTCTCCCTTTCAGCTCAAAGTATAAATGTTTGCCAAAAATAAATTACAAAATAAAAAATCTTCAGGTCATACCTGGGAAACTTCTCTATTCGTCTGAGTTTGGAGAGCTACAGCATGTTTGATGGGACCAGGTGCAACTCAGATGTGCTGACAGTGACTTAGTAACAGCAATCCTAGTGAATATCCCTACAAGTCCCTATCAGATCATGACCTTCCCAAATTCAAAATTTTGGTTGGAAAAGATGCTTAAGATCATCAGTTCCAACCATTATCTAGCTCTCACAAGGCTGGTGCCAAACCATGGCCCTCAGCACCACGTTTCTGCCTCTTTTCAAGACCTCCAGGGATGGAGATTCAATCACTGGTGTGGATTAGGAACCTTCCTTCCCCACTATTTGAGATTTTCCAGACTAACTCAGATGGTTTGGAAGTAAGATGAAGCTATATTTACAGCATGACAAAATGTACAAGCATATATACACAATATATACAACTATTTACAAGTATTTACAGCTATATACATGTTAGAAATAACACAGAAGTCCAAATCCTCTCCCAGACAAAGCAAACTGCCCAGAAGGGTTCAAAGTTACCCCCACTTTCTGTTCCCTTCCCCCCACCCCCCATCTCAGAGAGACAAACAAACAAAGCAAAGCTGCCATGTTAACTGCCAAGATTAGAGGTGAGATACTAGAGCAGATCGGGGCTAAAAAGAAGTGATTAGACCTAAAGACACAGACCAGACAGAGAATAAAAACCAGGGTGAACTTCCAGGAAAAAGTGAGAGGTCATTGTTTATGCTTTGACTTTTTACCCCTCTCAGCAAACCAATGAATGATATAGTCATCATCTATATCATCTATTCACAACCAATGATCTCATTTCTCTCATTAATATATTCCAATTAGCCTCAAACCAGCACAACCACCTACCTCAGGAACCTGTTCCAGTATTTTGAAAACCCTGTCAGGGTAGAAGATTGTTCCCATACCCAGCCTAAACCTGCCCTGGTACAACTTGAGGCCATTTCCTCTCCTCCCTGTTACTCATTACTAGGGAGAGGAAACCCACCTGGCTCTAATCTCCTTTCACGCAGAGAGCAATGAGGTCTCCCCTCAGCTTCTTTTCCTCTAGACTAAACACCTCCAGTTTCCTCAGCTGCTCCTCACCAGACCTGTTCTCCAGACCCTCCAGCAGACTCATTGCCCTTCTCTGGATGCACCAACATCTCAATGTCCTTCTTGGAGTACGGACCCCAAAACTGAACCCAGTATTTATGATATAGCCTCACCAGTGCTGAGGATGGGGCAACAATAACTTTTCTGGGTCCTACTGGTCACACTATTGCTGATCCAGAGCAGGATACTGTTTGGGTTCTGGGCCTGTTGGCTCATCAACAGCCAGATGCCAATCAGCAACCCAGACCTTTCTCTGCCGGGCAGCTTTTCAGCCACTCTGCCCCAAGATCAACTTGTGTGCCCCAAACATCTCCGCAAAGCAAGCTGCATATGTTGTCAGGGAGGTGTCCTGGTGCAAATCTGAAATGTGGAGGGTAACCTATATCAAGTTTCTGCAGAGTTTACACACACTGACCTCCTGTGGACTTTCACTGCTGAAAAGAATGCACTGTCTGCAGAAATACTTTGTCGTGTCCTATGATCTGTCATGTGGCATCTCATGTCGTGGTAACAAATGAGAGAATTATTCAGTAATTTTGCAAAATAAGAGCTAGTGAGAAAGAAAACTTAACAAAGGGTGATAGAAATCAGTGTGGTAAAATTAATAGATTCATTTGCTCATCTATTACTCTTTGAAGTTTATGTTCTTCCCTTTTGATTTGTAACAGATGCTTAGCATTACTTCCAGGAATAAAGTCATCATCTTTTTGTTCCTTTTGCTTTCTTTCCTTCCTGGGACTAATAATCAATACCTATAAATTTCTTCAACTTTATTGTCCCAGTGTAAAACCTTCTTAAAAAAATACTTTTAGCTAAGACTTAATAGGCAAAACTTTCTTTGATTTTAGGTTGTGGGTTTTTTTCACAATGACTGCTTGAAGGCAGGTTGTTCATCATTCCTGCTCAGCACTTACGGTGAAAACTTCATCTGATAAGACAGAAAGAGAGATCACTGACTAAGGCACACCTTATCCCTCTACACGTGAGCCTTTATTCCTGGGTAGGAAATACAACAGGTTTGTAAATCACAGAGAGCTACTACCCTGAAAATACCACAGGAATTCATATTTTGGCTCTGTCAAGGACTTCTGTGCCAGTGTAGGCAGGGAGTCATTTCCTCTTCTTGTGGCTGGCTAGAAGTGTTCCCATTCTCCCAGGGAATTTTCTTTTCCTGACAAACTATACATCTTACACATCTGGGACCACCCTTTTGCTGCTTTTGATTGTATCAGCTAACCCTTGGAGATTTGCAAGTGATTACCAATAGCTGGAGAAAATCCTGTTAGGCTTGACTCTATTGCAGGAGCACCAAGACTAACTCTCCTTTCCCTCCGGTCCTTCCAGTGGTACAATGTCCCCGAGTTAAAATGCACAAGGGAAATAATTGAGGTGAACAGGGAACACACATGATGATGTGCATTGTGTATTCCTAGATCCTAGTGCAGAGTCCTGACCCTGGCCAGGAGTAACCCTGTGCAGCAGTGCAGGTGAGGAGCTGACCTGCTGGGAAGCAGCTCTGTGGAGAAGCACCTGGGAGTCCTGGTGGACAAGTTCAGCATGAGCCAGCAATGTGCCCTCATGGCCAAGGCAAACAATATTATGGGATGCATTAAGAAGAGTGTGACCAGCAGGTTGAGGGATGTTCTCCTCTGACTCTACTCTGCCCAACCTGGAGTATCGTGTCCAGTTTGAATCTCCTCAATTCATGAGGAACAGGGAACTATGGGGAAGAGGCCAATGCAGAACCACAGAGATGCTGAGGAGACTGGAGCACCTCTCTGAGAGACCTGAGGGTGTTTAGCCTGGAGAAGAGCAACCTGATGAGGGATCTTTTCAATGCTGATCAATATATAAAGAGTCAAGGTCCTGAGGATGGGGCTGGACTCTTTTCAGTGGTGCCCAGTGACAGGACAAGGGGCAACAGGGACAAACTAGAACACAGGAGGTTTCACTTAAGGAGGAGCTTCTTTGCTGTGAGGGTGCCAGAGCACTGGACCAGGTTGTCCGGAGAGGTAGTGGAGTCTCATTCTCTGGAGACTTTCAAAACTACCTGGACATATTCATGTGCAACCTACTCTAGGTGACTCTGCCCTAGCATGGGGATTGGATTCGGGGATCCCCAGAGGTCCCTTTCAGGTCCTACAGTTCTGTGAGTCTGAGGGACTGTGAACATGTACATGCCTGCATGTGCACATGTGTGCACTGACCTCTAACTGTAGTACTATCACACCATTTGTGATCAGGATTTGGGTGTTCAGGGAATCTAGGAAATATCAACACTTCCCAACTCTGAGTCAGCCTGTGTCCATTGCATGATAGCAGAACACCTAACCTACCGAGTTTTAAATTAAGTTGCTTTTGCCCTCATCCCTCTAATTGCAGCTGTTCCACTTTGAATGCATCATTAGATATCCCTTGGAACATAGAGAGCCTCTTGCTTTCTGGCACATCAGGTCTTTCCTGATTCATGCTAGAAGAAGAGCTGGGGAGAGGTTGCCTGAGGAGGAACTGCAAGCACACAGGAATCCTTTAGTCACTTTATTGTGTGATTGTTTTGCTTGGTGGTTTATGTTGCATTGTACTTGAAGCTTTCACTGGGTTCAGCTTCTAGTTCAGGATTTTCCTCAGCATAAAACAAGCAGAAAGTTGATTATTTATGGCTGACATCTTATAGGCTCAATAGCTTAGACATGAACCATGTGGAAAAGGCAAGGTTGAGACAATATGCTCAAGGGTTGGCTGTCAAACAGGACTGAATGACTGCACACATGCATTTGCTCTGTGGAACACTGGAGCCCTAAAACACCTACTTGTAAGTTGGTACAAGACACACAACAGACTTCCCTGAGGCAGAAACTGATGAGGTTTTGTACAGGGAGCTGTTGTGTGCACAGACAGATGGTTCTAGAGGTGCACCATCATCTCCTGGCTTTACCCTGCATCAGAGTTGTGATATCATTGAGGTATCACAGTATCACCAGGGTTGGAAGAGACCTCAAAGATCATCAAGTCCAACCCATCACCACAGACCTCAAGACTAGACCATGGCACCAAGTGCCACGTCCATACCCACCTTGAACACCTCCAGGGACGGTGACTCCACCACCTCCCTGAGCAGCTCATTCCAGTAGCCAATGACTCTCTCAGTGAAGAACTTTCTCATCTCCAGCCTAAACTTCCCCTGGCACAGCTTGAGACTGTGTCCTCTTGTTCTGGTGCTGGTTGCCTGAGAGAAGAAAGCAATCTCCCCCTGGCTACAACCACCCTTCAGGTAGTTGTAGACAGCAAGAAGGTCCCCCCTGAGCCTCCTCTTCTCCAGGCTAAACAATCCCAGCTCCCTCAGCCTCTCTTCATAGGGCTTGTGCTTGAGGCCTCTCACCAGCCTCGTTGCCCTTCTCTGGACACGCTCAAGCACCTCAATGTCCTTCTTAAATTGAGGGGCCCAGAACTGGACACAGTACTCAAGGTGTGACCTAACCAATGCAGAGTACCACAATGCAAACAGAAATGGGAAGGGGAGATGGAGCATCTGGTCACTGGCTGGTCTGTGATCGGCAGTGGCTGATGTCAGGTCAGTGTGAGGGTAATCCTTTCCTATTTCCACTACAATCACAGCATAATTTCATTGAAAAATACCCTTGAGATCATTGAGTCAAACCACTCTCTTAACTCTGCTAAACAGTTTGTTGCTAAACCATGGCCCTCAGCACCATATCTTGGTCTCTTTGAAATACCTCCAGGGATGGGGATTCAACCACCTGAGCCAATCCCGGTCTTCAAGAACCCTTTCAGTCAACAAGTTGCTTCTCATATCCAGCCTAAATCTTGCCTGGTGCAACTTGAGGCCATTTCCTCTCTTTCTACCACTTGTTACTAGGAATCATAGAATCATAGAATGGTTTAGGTTGGAAGGGACCTCAAGGATCATCCAGCTCCAACTCCCTGCCATAGGCAGGGACACCTCCCACTAGTACAGCTCACTCAAGGCCTCATCCAACCTGACCTTGAACACCTCCAGGGAGGGAGCAGCCACAACCTCTCTGGGCAACCTGTTCCAGTGCCTCACCACCCTCACTGTATAGAGCTTCCTCCTAACGTCTAGTCTAAATCTCCCCTCTGCCAGTTTAAACCCATTGCCCCTTGTCCTGTCATTGCAAGACCTTGTAAATAGTTCCTCCCCAGCCTTCCTGTAGGCCCCCTTCAGATACTGGAAGGCTACTATCAGGTCTCCTTGAATCCTTCTATTCTCCAGGCTGAAGAGCCCCAACTCCCTCAGCCTGTCCTCATAGGAGAGCTGCTTCAGCCCTCTGATCATCTTTGTGGCCCTCCTCTGGACCCGCTCCAACACTTCCATGTCCTTCCTGTGCTGAGGGTTCCAGAACTGCACACAGGAAGAAGTGACCCAACACTCACCTGGCTCCAACCTCCTTTCAGAGGGTTGTAGAGAGTGAGAAGGTCTCTCTTCAACCTCCTTTTCTCCAGGCTAACCCCAGTTCCCTCAGCTGCTCCTCACCAGGCCTGTTCTCCCGACCCTTCACCAACTTTGTTGCCCTTCTCTGGACTTGTTCCAAGACTTCAAAGTTCTTCTTGTAGTGAGGGCCCCAAGACTGAACCCAGGACTCAAACTGTGGCCTCAACAGTGCTGAGGACAGGTGGACTACCACTTCCCTGATCTTGCTGGTCACACTGTTCCTGATGCAGACCATGAGGCTGGTAGTATGTGAATGGCTTTCAAGCAGGCAGCAAAATGAAAACAAAAGTCAACTTTACAGGAGATTTATGACTTCAGAATTATAAGGAGTGGTAGTAAGAGAACCTAAAACAGTGCAACTGAGTTTTCACAATAGACCCATCTAACAAATTCTGTCAAGAGTAATTAAGGTTACTAAACATCTCATGTTGAACAACCTCACTCAGGATGAAAAAGAAGAAGGTTCTTTAGTCATTAATTTTAAATTTTAAATCTGAAAAATCTTATAAAATAAATCATCCAGGAGAGGAGGGCAGAAAGAATAGGAATAAGTTAACCATAATGCACAGAAGTTACAACATGGGGTTTGAAGTCTTTGGTTTGGGGTCACTTTCACAACTGTCAGAATTATCTCTTTCCACTCCTAACGTATCAACAAACTCTTTAAAACTGAAAATTAAGGCATTATGAGTGCTTTAAAGAGACACCACTATTGTGGGTGAAATTTCAGTGTACAAAAATCTGAAAGTAGTGATCACCTTTGTCTACTTTCAGCCTTTTTTTCTCCTGGAATTAGTCCATGGTAGCACCATGGGCTGTAGTATTCCTTTTTTCCTGCTTCTTCTCCATCAAATATGTTAGCAGATGTGGAAGCTCGTTTGTGCAGTACAGGTCAGGGCTGCATGTTGACTGAGAGCTTGCCACTCAGAAAGGGCATCTGCCAGGGTTTCTGAGTCAAGTTCTCAGCATTGTAGGTTGAGTCATCTTTGGGAAGCATGTGCCCTCTGTGCCTTGGTTTGTTTTTTTTCTCTGCTGTAAATTCAGAGTCATACTATTTGCCATCTCCTGGGTGGATGGTGGCATAATCAAGCAGTGCACCATGTGGGTGCCAAGTACCTTCACCCAGTTGCTTGGCTGTAAGTATAAATAGGCCAGGATACTTGACTCAGTGACCTAATATAGGCATTAACTCAACAAATTCACCACTAATAACTTTAAAATGTGCACTTCTTTAAAAGCTTGACCTTTTAATTACCCATTTTGCAGGTTAAATAATAAACTTTTGATGGGAGGGAGAGACATGGGATAATCTAGATTTTAAAATTCCAAATGGAGCCTTCAGTTGCAGTTTTTCTCTTCATCCAGCTTAGCAGATCTTCACCTGCCCTAGCTGACAAAGAAGTCCTTTTGCCAAATAAAAGGATGCTCTTTTTTGTGCCAAAGTAGCCAGAAGCTCTGCAACTAAAAACAGCCTAGGAACATCAGTGGAATATTTGGGTTTATCAGTGGGTTGTCAGTGGGTTGCTGTGAAAAACCTCACCTGAGCTGATGAGCTGGAAAAAGAAATAGAAGGTTGCAGAAGAGCATTATGGTAAGCTGTGTTGTGCTTAATGCTACTGTATCTGGAGAATGTGTCTTCAGTGTGCTCAGTTTTGGGGCCTGTGCTACAAGGTGATGGAGCATGTCGAGTGAAGGGCAACAAAACTGCAGAACAGGTCTGAGGAGGAGCACCTAGGAGAACTGGGGGTGTTCAACCTGGAGAAGAGGGGGCTGAGAGAAGATCTTCTTGCTCTCTACAACTCTGGAAGGAGGTTGGAGCCAGGGGGTATTGGTCAGTTCTCCCTAGTAGCAATAGAGGGAGACGAAACAGCCTCAAGTTGTACCAGGGAGGGTTTAAGTTGAATTCAACGAGAAACTTGCTGACTGAAAGGGTTCTCAAAGACTGGCATAGGCTGCCCAGGGAAGTGGTTGAATCCCCATCCATGGAGGTCTTGAAAAGGGGCAGAGCTGTGGTACAAAGGGCAATGGTTTAGCACCAACCTTGGAAGAGTTAGATAATGGTTGGAACTGATGATCTCAAAGGTATTTTCCAACCAAACCGATTCTATAGTTNCGACCCTTCACCAACTTTGTTGCCCTTCTCTGGACTTGTTCCAAGACTTCAAAGTTCTTCTTGTAGTGAGGGCCCCAAGACTGAACCCAGGACTCNTTTAGCACCAACCTTGGAAGAGTTAGATAATGGTTGGAACTGATGATCTCAAAGGTATTTTCCAACCAAACCGATTCTATAGTTTGAATTTGAGAAGGTCACAATCTGCTATGGACTGGCAGTGATATTTACTGGGATTGTTGTTAGTAAATCCCTGCCATCATACCAGAGTTGATCCCATCAAACACTCTGTAGCTCTCTAAATTTAGCTGAACAGAGAAACTTCTCAGGCATGATCCCATGGCAAACATTTATACTTAGAGCTGCAAGGGACACCGTTTTTAAATGATCTCACAACCTATTAACTTCCACTGCTGAGATAAGAGTTGCAATCAAAGGCTGCTCTTACTGTCACAGCCACTTTGCTTGCCCATCAACAGGGTAATGGAGCCACCTTCTACAGCAGACTCCATACTCTACATGTAGAAATAACTAAGAAAAATGTGGCAAAAATGAGTTTTTTCCACTGAAATGGTCCAGCTGCAGCAAAGCAGTGATTTTCTGTACACATTTAGATTTGGATACTGGTTTTCAATGGGAAGGGGTGGAAGCAAATAACTTGTTCATATATCATTCTATGATTTAAGTAATGCTGACTTGCTTGTTTCAGATTCTTTAATTAACTTTCATTTCATTCCAGCGATACTTTTACCCTATAACATTTGTTTTATGCTAAAAATGCTCTTTGTTTTCTTTTATAATGCTTTTGTGTTGATTTCAAATGCAGTCTACTCTGTTTAAACAAAGAGATTTGACATTATCACAGCAGAGCATTCTGATAGGTCTCAGTTTTTAAGTCTCACAAGAAATCT
>VWZE01005900.1:112262-141235 GCA_013396675.1 Eubucco bourcierii
ATAAATAGGCCAGGATACTTGACTCAGTGACCTAATATAGGCATTAACTCAACAAATTCACCACTAATAACTTTAAAATGTGCACTTCTTTAAAAGCTTGACCTTTTAATTACCCATTTTGCAGGTTAAATAATAAACTTTTGATGGGAGGGAGAGACATGGGATAATCTAGATTTTAAAATTCCAAATGGAGCCTTCAGTTGCAGTTTTTCTCTTCATCCAGCTTAGCAGATCTTCACCTGCCCTAGCTGACAAAGAAGTCCTTTTGCCAAATAAAAGGATGCTCTTTTTTGTGCCAAAGTAGCCAGAAGCTCTGCAACTAAAAACAGCCTAGGAACATCAGTGGAATATTTGGGTTTATCAGTGGGTTGTCAGTGGGTTGCTGTGAAAAACCTCACCTGAGCTGATGAGCTGGAAAAAGAAATAGAAGGTTGCAGAAGAGCATTATGGTAAGCTGTGTTGTGCTTAATGCTACTGTATCTGGAGAATGTGTCTTCAGTGTGCTCAGTTTTGGGGCCTGTGCTACAAGGTGATGGAGCATGTCGAGTGAAGGGCAACAAAACTGCAGAACAGGTCTGAGGAGGAGCACCTAGGAGAACTGGGGGTGTTCAACCTGGAGAAGAGGGGGCTGAGAGAAGATCTTCTTGCTCTCTACAACTCTGGAAGGAGGTTGGAGCCAGGGGGTATTGGTCAGTTCTCCCTAGTAGCAATAGAGGGAGACGAAACAGCCTCAAGTTGTACCAGGGAGGGTTTAAGTTGAATTCAACGAGAAACTTGCTGACTGAAAGGGTTCTCAAAGACTGGCATAGGCTGCCCAGGGAAGTGGTTGAATCCCCATCCATGGAGGTCTTGAAAAGGGGCAGAGCTGTGGTACAAAGGGCAATGGTTTAGCACCAACCTTGGAAGAGTTAGATAATGGTTGGAACTGATGATCTCAAAGGTATTTTCCAACCAAACCGATTCTATAGTTTGAATTTGAGAAGGTCACAATCTGCTATGGACTGGCAGTGATATTTACTGGGATTGTTGTTAGTAAATCCCTGCCATCATACCAGAGTTGATCCCATCAAACACTCTGTAGCTCTCTAAATTTAGCTGAACAGAGAAACTTCTCAGGCATGATCCCATGGCAAACATTTATACTTAGAGCTGCAAGGGACACCGTTTTTAAATGATCTCACAACCTATTAACTTCCACTGCTGAGATAAGAGTTGCAATCAAAGGCTGCTCTTACTGTCACAGCCACTTTGCTTGCCCATCAACAGGGTAATGGAGCCACCTTCTACAGCAGACTCCATACTCTACATGTAGAAATAACTAAGAAAAATGTGGCAAAAATGAGTTTTTTCCACTGAAATGGTCCAGCTGCAGCAAAGCAGTGATTTTCTGTACACATTTAGATTTGGATACTGGTTTTCAATGGGAAGGGGTGGAAGCAAATAACTTGTTCATATATCATTCTATGATTTAAGTAATGCTGACTTGCTTGTTTCAGATTCTTTAATTAACTTTCATTTCATTCCAGCGATACTTTTACCCTATAACATTTGTTTTATGCTAAAAATGCTCTTTGTTTTCTTTTATAATGCTTTTGTGTTGATTTCAAATGCAGTCTACTCTGTTTAAACAAAGAGATTTGACATTATCACAGCAGAGCATTCTGATAGGTCTCAGTTTTTAAGTCTCACAAGAAATCTTGACTTTTGTGCTGTTTTACCATCCTTGGAGATGTTCAAAAAACCATCTAGACATGGCACTTCAGTACATGGGTTAGTTGGCATGGTGGTGTTGAGTCGATGGCTGGATTTGATGACCTTAGAGGTCTTACCCAGCATTCATGATTGTATAATTTTATGATTCAAAGGCATTTCAAAATATCCTAAGATCCTGTTGAACAGAAGTGGGATAAATGACTGCTGCAGGTACTGACAGGATGTATTGGTGCTTCCTCTGGCTTCTATGTCTTCATTGCTGCACGGTAGGAGAGAGAAGAGGGAAGAAAAGTGGCTGCCAATGTAGCAGTTATCCCTTCTGCAACTGCTCTCTGCTGTCTCAAATCATGTCCCAGGTATGGTACACTCGTGGTCTAGGGGAAATTGTTTTCCCATTGATTTGATGCCCTAAGAGCTTTTAGGACTGTGTCAGTCCTGCATTAAAGAGGAAGATTAAAGAGAGTGTTCCTTTTACCTGGGATGATAAAAGAAGCATTTCTTCTAGCGGCTGTGTGCTGGCACAATGACACTCCATCACAGGGCCTAAAAAAGGCCATGCTGGTCCTGATCTTTCACAGCACATTTTCTATTGCAGATCACAGAATCGCAGAATCATTCAGATTGGAAACAATCTTTGGGGTCATCAACCATTAACCCTCCTCTGTTGAGTTCATCCCTAAACCATATCCTCAAGCACTGAGTCTAACTGGCCTTTAAACACATCCGGGGTTGGTGACTCATAGAATCATAGAATCATAGAATCATAGAATGGTAAGGTTGGAAGGGACCTCAAGGATCATCTAGTTCCAACCCCCTGCCATAGGCAGGGACACCTCCCACTAGTAGAGGTTACTCAAGGCCTCATCCAATCTGGCCTTGAACACATCCAGGGAGGGAGCATCCACAACCTCCCTGGGCAACCTGTTCCAGTGCCTCACCACCCTTACTGTAAAGAACTTCCTCCTAACATCTAGTCTAAATCTCCCCTCTGCCAGTTTAAGCCCATTGCCCCTTGTCCTGTCATTGCAGGACCTTGTAAATAATCCTTCCCCAGCCTTCCTGTAGGCCCCCTTCAGATACTGGAAGGCTACTATCAGGTCCCCTCGAAGCCTTCTCTTCTCCAGGCTGAAGAGCCCCAACTCCCTCAGCCTGTCCTCATAGCAGAGCTGCTCCAGCCCTCTGATCATCTTTGTGGCCCTCCTCTGGACCCGCTCCAACACTTCCATGTCCTTCCTGTGCTGAGGGTTCCAGAACTGCACACAGTACTCCAGGTGGGGTCTGACGAGAGCAGAGTAAAGGGGCAGAATCACCTCCCTTGCTCTGCTGGCCACGCTTCTCTTGATGCAGCCTAGGACTCGGTTGGCTGTCTGGGCTGCATGTGCACACTGCAGACTCATGTTGAGCTTTTCATCAACCCAGACTCCAAGGTCCTTTTCCTCAGGGCTGCTCTCCAGCCATTCACCACCCAGCCTGTATTTGTGCTTGGGATTGTGCCTACCCAGGTGCAGGACCTTACACTTGGCCTTATTGAATTTCATCAGGTTGGCCTGGGCCCAACTCTCCAGCCTGTCCAGGTCCCTCTGGATGGCATCCCTGCCCTCTAGCAAGTCGACTGTGCCACACAGCTTGGTGTCATCTGCAAACTTGCTGAGGGTGCACTCGATTCCTCTGTCCATGTCACTGACAAAGATGTTAAACAGCACTGGTCCCAGCACTGACCCCTGAGGGACACCACTTGTCACTGGTCTCCAGGTGGACATTGTGCCGTTGATCGCCACTCTCTGGGTTCGACCATCCAGCCAATTCCTTATCCAGCGAGTGGTCCATCCATCAAGTCCATGCTCAGCACATCTGGGTTGGTCACAGTATCACAAAGGTTGGAAGAGACCTCAAAGATCATCAGGTCCAACCCCTTACCACAACCCTCAAGACTAGACCATGGCACCAAGTGCCACGTCCATACCCACCTTGAACACCTCCAGGGACGGTGACTCCACCACCTCCCTGGGCAGCCCATTCCAGTAGCCAATGACTCTCTCAGTGAAGAACTTTCTCCTCACCTCCAACCTAAGCTTCCCCTGGCACAGCTTGAGACTGTGTCCTCTTGTTCTGGTGCTGGTTGCCCAGTCATGTCAGAGCCTGGGAAAGACACGACAAAGAATAAAGAACACAAAGGTGCTACCACCTCTAGTTATCATGTCCAAGGCTAGAAAACTGAGAAATAAAGTCTAAGTCATGCCTACCATTTGGTGACAGTGGAGATGTTTTGCTAAGAGTTCCAGTAAAGATGATACAGTAATGGTGTCACATTGTGCATATAGGTGTCACAATGCTTTTTACAGCAGCAGTAGACTTGCACATGCACTCCTTGATAATCCTGTAATTTTGTCGTCAGGGAGTGATAAGCTCTTAGATACAAAAGCTGATGTCAGCATCTTCTGCCACTTTGATCTACGTGAGTTGATGCCTTGAAAATTAATGAGAATGCTACAAGTGAAATTAAAATCAATCTAGTCTGGGTTTTTTTCCTCTCTCTGCCTTTCCAGGAGAGCTGGGAGGGGGTGAGTGGGAGATGTGCGTTATCAAATCTGAAGCGTGGCAGAGTATAAAGGCTGTAATCTCATCTCAAGATTCTTACGGCTTTAATAAACTCTTCATGCTTCATTCTTGCAGTTTACTGCATCATAGGGACCCCTCTGCAAAATTGCAGCCATAAATTTCCCCTTCTGCAGGACAGATTTTTACTCCCTTGCTTTGGTAGATATGTCATCCTGCTTTCAGCAGAGTCAAGACATGACAAAACTGATTAAATATTTGTGTTTCCTTTTCAAAATACAGGGAGAAATACAACTTCTTAGGTGGAGGGAAAGAAGGCAGAAGCATTATTGAGTGCAGTTCATGGGTACTTCTTGGTGCTTACAAACACACATAGAGAAGTGAAACTCAGCTCTTATGTCCTCTTGGGATCAAAATTCCTTGTTGCTTGATCTAAGACGGGCAAAATATTTTTATTACCTCTGGCATTTGGCAAAAGACACCAGTCAATCATCCAAGAAAAAAAGCATTATTGTTCTGCCATCTGCTCCCCCATCTGCTTAAGCCCTGATGGCCCCCAAGAAACTGTCTGCCATTAGCAGTGATCCCTGAAAATAAAGTCCTTTTTACTATGGCTAAGCGAGCTAAGCAGACCACGTTCTCCCATAAGATGGTCGTGGCCACAAATGCACATTCCTTATGTTTGAGGCTGGCAGCTGCAAATTGCAGGGCTTGTTTGCTGGTTTCTGCTGGAGGAATTTGTGGGGCAGAGCCTTTTCATTTCTCCTTTCTCCAAAGCCCAGGCATGGGCCTGTTTTGATCTGCTTCAAGCATAGTTTTCTCCTGCACTGTATGCACGACTCACTGAGGCCAGCTTGTGTGGCATGAGACTGGTGGTAGCAACAGCCGTGGAAATGAGCACAGCTATGGAGCTACCTGCTAGGTGCGACACCTTTCTGTCCCTGCTGCTGTCATCCAGGCTAGGCCATTGATCTTATCACTGCCTGTAGGGCTTGTAATGTAGGGTCTTGCACATGAGGAGGAGTAAACTCCTGCACCAGTACAAGTTCGGGCTGATCTGCTGGAAAGCAGCTCTATGGAGAAGGTTCTGGAAGTGCTGGTGGACAAGTTTGCTATGAGACAGCAATGTGACCTTGTGGCCAAGAAGATTGATGATATTCTGAGGCTCATTAAGAAGAGTGTGACCAGCAGATCAAGGGAAGTTCTTGTGCCTGTTTACTCTGGTGAGGCCACACCTGGAGTATCATGTCCAGTTCGGAGCCCTCCAATTCGAGAGAGACATTGCAGTAATAGTTATTAGAGAGAGTCCAATGGAGTCCCCCAAGGATGCTGAGAGGACTGGAGAATCTTATGAGGAGAAGTTGACACCTGAAGCTCTTTAGTCTGGAGAAGGACAGCCTAAGAGGGGACCTTCTCAATGCTGTTCAATATATAAAGGGCAGGGGTCCTGCACATAGGACTGGGTGCTTTTCAGCGGTGCTCAGTGATAGGACAGTGGGCAACAGGCAGAAGCTAGAATACAGGAGGTTTCACTTGAACTTAAGGAGAAACTTCTTTCCTGTGAGGGTGCTGGAGCACTGGACTAGGCTGCAAAGAGAGGTTTCACAGATTCACAGACTGCATCAGGTTGGAAGCAAACCACAAAGATCACCTCATCCGACCCCCCTACAGTCAGCAGGGACAGCTCCAGCCAGATCAGTCTGCCCAGGGCCACATCACGTCTGATCCTGAATGTGTACAGGGATGGGACCTCAAACACACCCCTGGGCAATCTGATTTGGGTTTTGGATTGACTTTTGCACTTGAGGCTCTTAGAGGTCTTTTCCATCCTTAATAATTCTATGATCCTAGGTGGCAGAAGGCATCTCTGGGCACTCTGTGCATGCATTTAGATTGTGGTCTGCACACGTGGAAAGAGTGGATACAGCACACGGTTTAAAGCCCATAGTGTTAAACAGACTTCATTGTGAAGTATTTTGAGTGTTAAAATGAGGTGACCACAAGCCAGTAGTCAAACTTTTCCTTTATAATGTTTTGGCAACTAGGAGGTGATAAACCAGAACTTAGACTTTAAGAGGTTCACATGGTCAGAGAAGCTTTTAGATGGACAAAGTCACTAAGAGCTTCATCTCCATCTCCCTAAAATGCTCAAGTGAGCACTACAAAAGGCAGAATATTTTCCTGCCTAGTGCAAAACTGTGAGAATCAGAAGCACTCTCCTTGCTTTTCTTTTGTTTCAAGGACTTATATTCAAATTAATTGTGACGTAAATATATTGAAGGCTCTTCAGCTGATAACGAAAAATAAATCCAAATAACCCTGCTGCCTCGGTATAAATGTCACCAAGTCTGAAAATGCAAGTCTAGAGTATCAAAACTCAAAAGTTTTCAAATTAAGAAGTAATTTTAACTTTGCTGCTATCATGCTGGTTTCAGCAGGGAGCAACTCTACAAGGATGCAGTGCGTGAATGGAAAGAGCAGCTAAGATTTATGTGTCTGCATTGCCGTTGCAGAAGATCCTTTCCCTGATAGTTTTCTGAAATGCTGATATTAATTCTGTAGATTCCTCAGGAAGGAAAGAAAAGAGAAAACATAGAGACAAGCATGAGACAGAAACAGTTCATAACTAAGGAAGATTATAAGATGGATGTGAAGGAATGTGGAGAGGCAATTACTGGACTTATTTCCAGGTTTCCTACAAATCTGACAACTCACTCTGATCATCTAACATCCATGGTGGAACCCAGTGGTGTGGGGCAGTGTTCTTGGTAGATTACTGACTGGATCTAGTTGTATTTGTTCATGAACATGACTTGAGATTTCTGGTCTTCTCTACTGTAAATCAGAGCCATAGAGTCATAGAATGGTAAGGTTGGAAGGGACCTCAGAGATCATCTAGTTCCAACCTCCCACTAGTACAGGTTACTCAAGGCCTCATCCAACCTGGCCTTGAACACCTCCAGGGAGGGAGCAGCCACAACCTCCCTGGGCAACCTGTTCCAGTGCCTCACCACCCTCACTGGAAAGAACTTCGAAGGCCTTTAATCTGCTTGAGGCTAGAAAGGCTCTGCAGAGGCACTTGGACACATAGGATTGATGGGTTGAGGACAATTGGATTAGACTTAACAAGGCCAACTGCTGGGTCCTGCACTTGGGTCACATCCACCCCATGACCACTCCAAGACTGGGGTAGACTGACTAGAAAGTTGCTCAGTAAAGAAAGAACTGGGGGTGTTGATTGATATACACCTGGACATAAGTCAGCATGTGTCCAGGTGGCCAAGAAGGCAAATAACATCCTGGCCTGGATCAGCAATCGTGTGACCAGCAGGAAGAAGGAAGCAGTTATCCCCTTGTCCTTGGCACTGAGGAGGCCACACCTTGAGTCCTGGGTTCAGTTCTGGGCCTTCACTGAAAGACACTGAAGTGCTCTGGCACTCCACAACTCCCTAAAAGGAAAATGGAACCAGTTAGAGGTCAGTCTCTTCAACCTAGTAACAAATTATTTGAAAAGAAATAGCCTCAAGTTGCACCAAGAAAGATTAAGGTTAGATACTGGAAGCAACTTCTTAACTGAAAGCGTTCTCAAAGACTGCAACAGGGTCTCCAAGTAGATGGTTGAATCTCCATCTCTGGAGGTGTTTCAAAGAGGCAGAGATGTGGTGCCAAAGGACATGGTTTAGCAGCAGAATTGGTATGATTAGAGAATGGTTTTGCTGAGTGATCTCGAAGGTCTTTTCTAATTGAAAATGTAGTAGCATAAAATATGATTTAAATATAGAGCATCAGATTTCCATTATTGGTGGGTGGGGGGAAAAAAATCAACGAAATGAGACTTTCCAAAATAGTTGTGGGAGATAGGTAGGCTGGTTTCTTAAGAATTCATAGAGCCAGCCAGAAAAGTGATATTGAAAAGATATCTCAGCAGAAAATATGAAGCCTACTAGATTTTTAAAGACATTTTATTTCCAGTGGAAAAGTTGAAAAGTCCATTTCAGGTCACTTTCAATATTTTAAATTGTAGTGATCTCCACTTTCATTGCAAGCTAATTCGCTCAGGGGTTGAGGCTTCTGGCAACCTGTGTTTCCAATCTTTTCCATCTCATCTGGACAGGGGCTCCTAAAGTTCTGCTATTTACAAAGAGACACAGTGCTACAGTGCATGGATCTGAAGCATAGACAACAGCTCTGCCATCAATGTAGTCCACAGAATCACTGTTTCACATGCTGCTTTTTGTTGAAAGAGATCTTAAAGATCATCCAGTTCTGATCCTCTGCCATGGGCAGGGACACCTTCCACTAGACCAGGTTACTCAAGGCCTCATCCAACCTGGCCTCCACAACCTCCCTGGACAACCTGTGCCAGTGCCTCACCACCCTCACCGGAAAGAACTTCTTCCTAATCTTCAGTGTCAATCTCCACTCTTTCAGCTCAAAACCATTGCCCCTCAGACTACCACTGCAAGTTGTTGTCAGAAGTCCCTCCCTAGCTCTCTTGCAGCTCCCTTCTTGTACAGGAAAGCAACTCTAAAGTCTCCCCCAAAGCCTTTTCTTCTCCAGGCTGAACAACTTTTCAATCCTGTTCGCATAAGTGAGGTTCTCCAACCCTCTGATCATGTTCATGGCCTCCTCTGGACCTGCTCCAACAGTTCAATGCCCTTCGTGTGTTGAGGGCACCAGCTGTACTTGTAGTGCTTTGAAAGATTTCTTTTCTAAAGTCCTTTTCCACTGGACTGCATTAAGTCTGATTAACTTGCAGAATCACTTTAGAGAAGCTGAAGTTCCTAGTAGGAACTTGAGCCACATGCAGGGTGAAGAGCTACAACTTCCACAAGCCACCTGGGAGATCTTAGAAGAAGCAGCAGCTACTGAAACATTCTTTTGCCAGTTTTAACCAGACAAGGACTACGCTTGTTAACCTTCACATCGCACTGCAAGGTCTGTTTGCTCAGGATTTTCCACGAAGGAGAGAGGTTATATGCTGAGCTGATTTGACAATAAAAGCATCAATGTCAGTTCTGCATTCCTGTATGAACTCATCATGGTTTAAATTGGAATGCATTTGTTCTGAGGCTGCCATGGGCATACATCCATCAGAGGGGAAAATAAATATCACGCTATTTCTGATTCAGCAGAAGCTCTGCAGAGCGTCAGAGGCTGCTGTTCTGTGTCAAATAAACTACTTAATCAGGTGGAACAGAAGGAGCAGAAGTTTTCACAGCCACACACTCCTGCCTTTGTCCTGCTGTGTTGATTGCTGCATTTCCAAGGCCCTGAGTTCTCCACCAAAAACACTGGGAATTTTCAAAGACATCCAAGAACAGGGTGCCAAAATGAGTCAGTGCTGGGGCCAAGGGAGAAATGGGCGGACATCTGCTCAGCAAGAGCACGTCCAGCAGAACATACTGAATTGTGGAATCATGAGGGGAACACATTGAATCATAGAATCATGAGGAAAACATAGTGAATCTCAGAATCACGAAATCATCAAGATTGGAAAAGACCTCTAAGATCATCAAGCCAAACTGTCAACCCAACACCACTATGCCCACTAAACCATGTCCCAAAGTGCCATGTCTACATGTGTTTTGACCCCTCCAGGGATGGTGACTCCACCTATTAGTCACCTAATAGTGGCATCCTATTCCACTGTTTGGACACTTAGTAAAACCTTTTCTCCTAATATCCAATCTAAACCTCCCCTGGTGCAACTTCAGGCCTTTTACTCTTCACAGAATCACACAGAAACATCCAAGTTGGAAAAGACCCTCAGGATCACCAAGTCCAACGTATAACCCTACTCTACGAGAGTCACCTTAAACCATGGCCCTAAGCACCACATCCAAATGACCCTTAAACACATCCAGGGTGGGTGACTCAACCACCTCCCTGGGCAGCTCTTGTCCTATCGCTCACTACTAGGGAGAAGAGACCAACCCTCAGTTACTCCCCAGTATTCTTCTCAGACCTGTTTTACTGAGATTTGAGATCTGTGCTCTATCCTCAGAGGATTCAGTCAGTCTAAAACAACTTCTTGCTTACAGGAAACGCTGCACCTGAGTTGTAACCTGTCTGCTTTTGAGCTGTATATATGAGGTGCCAAAGGACTGGTAGCAGCGTTTGAATTGTCTGCTCCCATTGTCTTGCATTATCCCTGTCAATTGGCATTTGGTGGGTTCCTGCCCCTTAAACCTGCTTTGGTACTTAATCTGTTCTTGTAACAAAGCTACAAGAAAGAGGTTAAGCTACATATTAACGTTTCAGTGCAAGGCTGAAATTTGATAACAATAAACAGAAGCTTTTATGAGGCTGTAAATGTCTCTTCCATTTATAAATATTGTCCGGTAACTGCAGGCTGGGGTTATCAGGCAGTCAAACCTTTCATCAAAACCAAATAGTTCCTAAAGTACCACCCTTAAAATCCTTTTGTAGGCATTAATGTTTCAGTAGTTCTCTCAAACAAGTCTCCCTGGGAATCTGTACAGCAAGGAAAATCTAGCTTTAGCCCATGGTAAAATTAAATGCATTTTTAATTCGTTTCTTCCGAGCTGACTCCACGTGGCTTGTGGTGACACAGGGCTGGTATTCCAAATGTACTCACTTTTCAAAGGCAGCAGTAAAATGAAGAATATTTACACAAATGCACCTTGTGCAGATGGGCACTCTTGCTCCAGGCAGGTTTCACAGAATCACAGAGTGCCGGGTTGGAAGGGACCCCAAGGATCATTTGGTCCAGCCTTTCTAGGTGATAGAGTTGAAACAAGCTGGCCCAGCACCCTATCAAGATGAGTCTTAAAACTGTCCAGTGCAGGGGAATCCACTGTTTCCCCTGGGAGATGATTCCAATGTCTAACTGTTCTCATGGGGAAACATTTTCTTCTGGAGTCCAGTGGGAACTTCCCCAGCTTTAATTTGGCCCCATTGCCTCTTGTCTTTTCCATATAATTCCTTGTACAAGGGAGTATCCATCCTCCCGGTAGCCACCCTTTATGATGGTGATAAGGTGTCCCCCCAAGCTTCTCCATGCTGAACAAATGCAGCTTTCTCAACCTTTCCTCACAAACAGGGCTGCCAACCCTCTGTTCGTTCCCTGGCCCTTCTCTGGACACTTTCCATCCTGTCCACATCATTTTTGTACAGCAAGAACCAAAACTGCAGGCAGTGCTCAAGGTGTGGTGTGACAAGTGCTGAGCAGAGTGGGCTTTAGAGAGAAGTAGACTTTGTCATCTTTGCACTCCCAGGTGCAAGACCCTACACCCATCCCCACTGAACTCCATAATGTTCTTAATAGCCCACTCTTCCAGCCTGTCCAGATCTTCCTGGAGGGTGGCTCTCCATCTGGGGTGTCAACCTCTCCGCTCATTTTGGTGTCACTCAGAAATTTCACCAAGCTACTCTTGATACCAATATGCAGATAGTTTAGAATGGTAAGGTTGGAAGGGACCTCAAAGATCATCTGATTCCCACCCCCTCACCATGGGCAGGGACACCTCCCACTAGAACAAGTCACTCAAGGCCTCATCCAACCTGGCCTTGAACAACTCCAGGGAGAGAGCATCCACAATCTCCCTGGGCAACTTGTGCCAGTGCCTCACCACCCTCACTGGAAAGAACTTCCTCCTGACATCCAGTTTCAGTCTCCCCTCTGCCAGTTCAAACCCATTGCCCCTTGTCCTGTCATTGCAAGACCTTGTAAATAGTCCCTCCCCAGCCTTCCTGTAGGCCACCTTCAGATACTGGAAGGCTACTATAAGGTGTCCTTGAAACCTTCTCTTCTCCAGGCTGCAGAGCCCCAACTCTTGTAGCCTGTCCTCCTAGCAGAGCTGCTGCAGCCCTCTGAGCATCTCTGTGACCCTCCTCTGGACTTGCCTCAACTGTTCCATGTTCCTTCTTGTGTTGGGGACTCCAGAATTGCACACAGTACTCCAAGTGGGGTCTCATGAGGGCAGAGTAAATGGGGAGAATTACCTCTCTTGCCCTGCTGGCAATGCTTATCTTGATTTATGAAGGTATTAAACAGCCTTGGGCCCAATATCAGTCCTTGAGAGACACCACATGTAACCTGTTTCTTTGTGTCTGCCCATCCAACTCTCCATATCTCCCTTGCTTCCACAGGGAATGGAATTTGGTCTGTATTGAGTATGTACACATCCAACAAGAACATGTAGCAAAGCCTGTGGAAGCTTCAAGTGAGCTCCTATTAGCATGGGCAGGCCATTTAATCTTGACAAGTGTGTATTTCAGGCAGTATGGCACAGTAGAGTTTGAACATCTAGCTGTGCAGGGTATAGCTCTGCTGCTGCTGCTGCTAGTTGCAGATTGGTCTCATTTTGTCCAAACTGTGGAGTAAGCATTATGTGGCATCAGGATGTGTCCAGGCAGCTGGGTCTGCATCTGCATCTCCCCAAACTTGGTGCTTCCTGTCTCTACTCAACCAAACCAAGTTTCCAGAAACTACACTGAGTTTGCACCCATGTTACAACAACCAAAATAGCTCTGCCCAGGTATGTTATTGACTGATGGGTGGGTGGGTGGATGGATGGATGGATGGATGGATGGATGGATGGATGGATGGATGGATTTTCAGGTCAGCAGGGACCACTGTGACTACCATAATTATCCATCTGCTTGTCTAATGTACTACTCACATTGTGCCAACAACACATACAGCCTGTGGGTTCACTATTTTTTATTATCTGTTTTATCTTTTACCTCTAGCTTTGTAAACTTTGCATTGCAGAATCACAGAATGATGCATTGGAAGGGTCCTCTGGAGATCATCTAGTCAAATACCTCTGCCAGAGCAGATTCACTTACAGCAGGTTGCACAGGGCAGTGTCCAGGCAGGTTTTGAAAGACTCTAGAGAAGGAGATTCCACAACCTCTCTGGGCATCCTGTTCTGGTGCTCTACCACCTTCAACATAAAGAAGTTCTTCCTCATGCTTCATATGTTCTAGTTTGTGCTCAGCTTCTGCACAGTTTTTAAGTGGGAGTAACTGGAATATTGTTGTTACTGCACATTGGCATGGAACTTGATAACTGGACTGAAAGAAACTGATGTGGGCATTGGTAATGGCTTTGTTTTTTTCCAGCTCATGTGAGATCTTCCAAGCTATGTTTAATCGTGTGTAGCTTCTGCAGCAGGCATTTAGTGTAAAGTACAACCAGAGTGTGAGTGGGTAAGGCAGGATATGCTTTCATTTCACAAGCCACTGACAGATGATCCTCTCTGGGCAGGCATTTTTGAGACAGTCAAAGCGTGAACTGATCAATATAGAATCATAGAATAGTTTTGATTGGAAAAGACATATAAGATCATTTAGTCAAACTGTTCTCTAACTCTGCTAGGTCTGATGCTAAACCATGGCTCTCAGCACCACTTCTCTGCCTCTTTGAAAAAGCTCCAGGGATGGGGAATCAACCACCTCCTTGGGAAGCTTGCTCCAGTCTTTGAGAACTCTTTCAGTCAACGAGTTTCTTCTGAGATCAAACCTAAACCTCCCCTGGTGCAAGTTGAGACTGTTTCTTCTCATATCACTTACTGTTAGAGAGAATAGAGCAAACCCCACCTGTCTCCAACTACCTGAAAGGCAGTTGGAGACAGCAGGAAGGTCTCACTTCAGCACCTCTTTGCTCCAGGCTCAACATTCCCAGTTCCCTCAGCTGTTCCCACCAGACCTGTTCTCCAGACCCTTCAGCCTTTGTTGCCCTACTCTGGACATGCTCCAGCACTTCAATACTTTTCCCAGAGTGAAGGCCACAAGACTGAAGCCAGAACTCAAGATGTGGCATCCCCAGTGCTGAGGACCTTCCTTACTCCTGCTGGTCACACTCTCGTTGTTGGTCTTCTTGGCAACCTGGGCACACACTGACTCATCTTCAGGCACCTTGTAACGCACTCTGTGAGCAATAATGGTCTTCTAAGGCCTCTTAAAGGTAGAAGCAAAAGGAAATGTCTGCTTGCTGCCTTTGTTATGATGTTGCGATTTGGGCTGGAAGGTGCTAGAGGAAGGAGAGAGTTAGGGGAAGTCAGGAGTACATCAGGGAGGTGCATCTCTAGGGATCTGGGGAACTGCAGGTGTGGAAGTAGGCATGAGCAAGGTTTACACTGTCATTCACACTGTCCATTTGAACAGAGTTGTCATTCGAAGTACGAGGAGTTGAACTGTTCCTTGCTTGGTCACATCCAGCTCCGTGTGACCTCAGCTCTCCCACTTAAGAGAACTTTTGATTTGAGGATGAAATGAACTTCTAACCTTGGGAAGAAGTGTGAGTCTGTTCTTGATGGTGAAATTTGACATAATTATACCTGAAGTCAGCATGTCTGTGATTTCTGCTGACTTTCATCTCTCTCTGTTAGTGAATTAATTGCTCCTGTGTTTACTGATAGTCACCCAAAAGCATGTCCGAACAGGGAGTCAGCAACAAAGTGGTCATATAAGGAAGGAGGTTGGGCTCAGGTGGGTGTTGGTCTCTTTTCCCTAGCAACAAATGATAGGAGGAGAGGAAATGGCTTCAAGTTGCACCAGGGGTGATTTAAATTGGATACCAGAAGAAAATTCTTGACTGAAAGGATTCACAGAGACAGGAACATGGTCCCCAAAGAGGTGATTGAATCCCCGTAGGTGTTTAAAAGACACAGAGATGTGGTGCTGGGGGACATGGTTAAGCACCATCCTTGGTAGGGTTAGATAGTGGTTGGATTCTGTGACTGAAAGGTCTTTTCCAACCCAAAGAATTTCATGATGCTGTGTCTAATGGGTCCCTGTTTGAACTGATCAGTCTATGTTATCTGTTCCTGTGGCCTGGAAAAAAACTGTCTAGCATTTTTCTGAAATAAAGACCTGAAAATCACAGAATTTGTAGAGAGAAACACAGCAGTGGGGACAATCAAGCTGTATGGGGCAAGTTATACTGCATGGTGCCACTACTTGATTTGATGTACCTCTTTAGCTTAGGCAACACAAGAATGTTCATTCACTGTAGCTCCTCCTGACTAGATGATATAGAGTACCTTAGAAAACTGTCTATGGAAAGGACTCACACATCACATATGAAGTTAGCAGAATGTGAGTTGATGGTTTCTGCCAAAAGCTGCTTGTGCCAAATCATTAAAAGAGGCCCAGAGGGATGCTTTCCTCATCCGCATGCTGAAAGTATTTTTCCTGCGGTATCATGTGTAGCTATGGAAGAAGGGGCAGTGGCTTTAAGCTGAAAGAGAGGAGATTTAGAGTGGGTAATAGGAAGAAATTCTTGACAGTGTGGCTGGTGAGACACTGGAACAGGTTGCCCAGGATGGCCCCTCCCTGGAAGTGTTCAAGGTCAGGTTTGACAAGGCCTTGAACAACTTGGTCTAGTAGGAGATGCCCCTTGTCCATAGCAGGGGGGTTGCAGCTAGATGATTTTTAAGGTCCCTTCCAAAACATTTTATGGTTCTATGATCATTTGCAGTGAGCAGAGAGATTCAACTTGTGAATCCAGTCCCCAAGTTTTCCCTCTTTTATTCTCTTGCACTTTATAAAATTACTGTCTGTGGGAGTGACAAGGCAAGACATAAATACCTTGCAGAAGAGATATTCATCATTAATGCAAACAGTTTGAAGGCACAAGCAAACAGCATTTGGCAGGAAAAAAACTTTTTAATGAGAATGGCATTAAGAAATTCAGTTTTGAAACTGTGAAAGGATTCTTTGCACATGTCTCCAGCTTCTCAGCCTTCCAGCTCTTTTACTGTCCACTAAAGATGAAAAGGGAGGAAACAAAACCTCATTTAAAAAAAAAAAAATCAATGTTGGGGTTCAGTTTTCTAAATTCAGTGTTTCATGGATTTCACACAATGCCTTTGCCACAGCTTCTCACAAACTGAAACCACACAAAACTTCAGACTTAAGGAAAAGTGCAGCTGGGATTTTTGATAATAGAAATCTCCAGGAGGGGGAAGAAAAAAAAAATATGGGAAAAAAAAAAAATTTGTCTGGGACATTAAAGTGGCTAAAATGAGTCTATAAATAGAGTTGAAACATTTTAAGAGAGAAGGAACAACTAACCCCAGGTTGGGGTGGGTGATCCATCTCTTCCTCTGACATTTCTAAAGCAACTGCCAGTGCTCAGTCAGGAATTAGGAGGTTGATGCAGAGATTATTTGGTATTGATCTCTGACCTGGCTTTATGCAGAGCATTAAGTCTGTAAAATTACAACGGCCCTTTGCAAATTTATTAAAACAGCTTGAAATTAATTAATCACTTTGGAAATGCAGGTTGTGAACTCTGAACTGGAATGATAAACCTTTAAAGGCAGGACAAATTATCTGAGAAGTTTGCTGTGTGCAGGTCTGTCAGCTGAGCTGCATCTGTCCTTTCCGAAGGAAACGGGGCTACCGGCGCTCCCTGCATCCCACCACCACCAATTAATTCTCATTAGTGAAGGGTGCCTGTAAATTGTGATGAGGATATTAAAATCAAATATTAACNCGATGCCTGCGCTGTCGGATCTCATTGCTCCAAATGAAGGAAGAGGTCATTGTTGAACATATTTTCTGACAGAATGAGGTCGTTGTCGTTATCCCTGATTAGATGAATAATGGCCATGACAGATTCTTTGTTGTCTTATCTTAGAAATGACAGACTAGTTTCCTTTTTCTTTTTTTTTTTTCCCTCCCTATTTCTTAAAGGAAACTGCACTGACAAAACAGCAGCAGAAGCTAAGAGCAGAGTATAGGGAGATTTGTTCTCTCTCCTCTTGAATGGATAGTGGAAAGGAAAGGAGGCATTTTAGTGGGTACTGCAATGATAATCAGTCCTGTTTGTCTTCATAAAATCACAAAATTGGTTTTGGTTGGGAAAGACCTTTGAGATAATCAAACTCTACCATATCTAGTGCTAAACCATGGCTCTCAGCATCACATCTCTGCCCCTTCAAAACATCCTCAGGGATGGGGAATCAACCACCTCCCTGGGGAGCCTGATCCAATTTTTGAGAACTCTTTCAGTTGAGAAGTTGCTTCTGATATCCAACCTAAGCCTCCCTTGGTGCAACTTTAGGCTATTTTTTCTCAGCATATCCTGTGATGCATGTGAAGGTGCAGAGCTGTTGGAAGAAGTTCCTTCACCTCAGGAGGGATAGATTGTTACCCCTCAGATGAGTCAGGGAGCCTCTTGCATGATTACTCTGCAAAAAGGATAATAAAAATTGTGTGAGTTAAGGATAATGTGTTCTGAATGGAGGAGTGGAGGCTGGCAGGAAGGGGATGGCACTTGTACCATCAGCTCTGCCATCAGATATTGATTTGCCCTCTCCGTTCTGCAGGGTCTCACAGGTTTGTGGTGGCTGACTGGCAGTGCTACTGCTCTTACCTCTGCCAGAGATGATGTCCTTGTAGCAAGGATTGCCACTTGTCATCATCCCATGGGAAGCAGGAGGGTGATGACAAATCCCCATTGGGGTTGGCAGACTGTAGCAGCTCACAGGTCTGCAGTGAGAAGTGCCCCAGGTCATCTGCTGAAATGCTCAGCTGCCTAAACTGGGTCTCATGCAGCTGGGGCAGATCCCTGACCAGCAAAGGGCTGCTTTTGCAAGGAAAGATTTAACTGGTTTGCCTGTGTGGAAAGTTTGTCTCAATAAGATATGGTTAAAACACCGCAGAGCCGAAGTTTAGCAATATTTCCACACAACTCCATTCAAACTTGAGAAAGCACTATTAGACCAAAACGAGGGTTTGAGTTCAGCCTTTATTCATTTTCATAAATTTTAGGGCCAGGAGGACACATTAGATCATCTGCTTTGCCCTCCATAGCATCTCAGCCCCGTGCCCTAGTAGTGAGCACAAGAACATGACTAAAGCTCCTCTTAACATTTAATGGCACCATTAATTTTCCATTGATGTACCGTTCAGACTAAGGGATTTGCACCCTTGACCTTGGGCATCTACCACATAAACTATCAGATTATGGTTTTGCAACTCTCTTAAACACATTCAGTCCTTCAGTGCTGGGAGCACAGACGGTTGTAACCAGCTCAGTCAGCCAACATAAATAAAAAACACCTTCCTGGCACCGGCAAGGCTGGAGAGACAGAAGAAATTCAGTGTCCTTGTCTTGTTTAATAAGTTTGCAGGCTTTAAAGTGGCATTAAACATTCAGAAAACAGAATGTGACACACTTAGAGGAAGTTTGTGGGAATTACTTTTGAAGTTTTGCCCCTTTTTTTTGCCTTTTTTTTTTTTCTTTTTTAATTGCTGTTAAATTCCCCTTGAAAAATGAGGACTGAGAACAGAATTCTAATTTTAGGTGCCTTACAATAATTTGGATTGAATGTGAAGCAGTTTCTTTTCCTCTCCATTCATTTAGCCAGCAAATGGAAAACATATTTTGCTTGAAAAACCTTTAGGGAGTTATTCTAACCAACCACTGCATTGAAGAAGTAATATAAATGAAATTCAGTTTATTCTGTGGAACTTCTCTTAAATTTGACCTGAAATGCAATGAACTGGGTCAGAGACATAAGCATATGAGAAGAGTTAAATTAGAGGGAATCAGAAAGAACGGAAAAGGTTCAGCTAGAGCTGACCTGTGCCTATTCTCTGGATCATCCTCCTTCTCTGCCCAACAGACTTGAATACATTTGGAGTTTGTAGTGGATGTTGTTGATTATTCACTTAAGCAGCTCATGGGAACTAATAAAGCACTAAGAGGTCATGATGGTAAACTTCAGAAAGTGGCTGCTTTCCTAGAGAACTCCTTCAGACACTTCTTACTCTACTTGAAGCAGAAAGAAGGGTGAAAAGTAAATACAGAGTGGCTGTAAAGCATGAATAGGCTCTCAGATGAAGCACAGTGCTGCATTTCAGAGAATCATACAGTGCTTTGGGTTGGAAGGGACCTTAAAGGTCATTTATTTCCAAACCCCTGCCAGGGGCAAGGGCAACTCCTACTAGACCAGTTTGCTCACAGCCCCATCCAACCTGCCTTTGAACACTTCCAGGCTTGGAGCCTCTACAGCTTCCCTGGGCAGCCTGCTCCAGTGCCTCACCACCTTCATGTGGAAGGATTTCCTCCTAATGACTCATCTAAGCCCATCTTGTGCCAGTTTGAAGCCATTGCTCCTCATCCTGTCACTCCATGCCTTTGTCAAAAGTCCCTCTCCAGCTCTCCTGGAGGCCTCCTCTAAATACTGGAAGGCTGCTCTAAGGTCTCTCTGGAGCCTTTTCTTCACAAGGATGAAGAAACCCAGTTCCCTCAGGCTGTCCCCATAGCAGAGATGCTCCTGCTCTCTGATCATCTTTGTGGCCGAGACTGTGTGCAGCACATGTTGGAATTTGGCAGGAAAGCATGGAGACCCTTTGCAGTATCTGCTGGGTGATGTCTGTCCTAGCCACCACTGGGGCCCTTAAGGTTTTTTAGCACTGTGAACCTTCAGAAGCCATCTCAATGCCGATGTCTTGGAGGCATGTAGTGTTTTCAGGGCACTTACAAATCTATTAGAAACCTACTAATTTGAAAGAAATTGAGATGCCTTCTCTAGGAGCAAGTTGTTAGGCACCTTTGAGACAGAACCAGCAATCAACATTGCTGCATGACACAGAGCACTGAGATTATGGGACTTGGGTGCAAGCTGATGAGACAGACATGGCATCAGCTACCTACACCCAGGCATTACCCTGTTTGTAGCAGCATATGTTTGGGGTTGGCACCAGCTGGTGTTTTCTTTCCTGCACCAGACCTCAGTTTGCTAGCCCAGGCACTGGCCAGTCCACAGCAATGTCCTCATACTACCCAAAAGGCTGAGTCCTGGCGAGGAAGAGATGCTCCTGCCATATCATGGGAGCATTCGATTTTTCAAGTCAGATGCTTTAAGAGAATTGGGATTGCTTAGTCTGGAGAAGAGGAAGCTGAGGGTAGAGCTCATTGCTCTCTACTATTCCCTCAGAGGAGGTTAGAATGAGGTAGGAGTCAATCTCTTCTGTCTGGTATCAAGTGACAGAAAAGAGGAAATGGCCTCAAATTTCCCTAAGGGAGGTTGAGGTTGGAGATTAGGGAAAATTTCTTTCCTGCAAGAGTGGTCAGGCATTGGAACAAGGTGGCCAGAGAGGTGGTGGAGTCACTGCCCCTACAGGTGTTTAAAAAACATGTAGACATGTCAGTTTGGGACACGGTTTGGTGGTGGATCAATGTCTGGGCTTGATCCTAGAGGTCTTTTCCAACTGATTCTGTGAGACAGCAGGTCTCACACCAGAGGTGTTTTGAGGCATATTCTAGGCAATAACATCTCTCTTTCTTTAGATTAAATGAGTTCTCCTTCTGAAACCTGTTAGGAGGCTAAATAAAAGAGCTGTTGTGTTTGGCATCACCCAATACCGACACTGAAAATAATGACCAAGTCTTTTGTAGAAAAAGAGATGAAGACAGGCTGAGGGAGCTGGGATTGTTCAGCCCAGAAAAGAGGAGGCTCCAGGGAGACCTAATAGCAACCTTCCAGTACCTGAAGGGGGCTTACAAGAAGGATGGAAATGGTCTGTTTCCAAAGACCTGTAGTGATAGGATGAGGAACAGTGGCTTCAAACTAGAGAAGAGTAGCTTTAGATTGAATGTTGGGAAAACATTCTTTACAATGATGGTGGTTGAGCCCTGGAACATTTTGCCCAGCAAGGTAGCTGAAGCCCAGTCTCTGGACATACTCAAGGTCAGGCTTGGTGGGGCTCTGGGCAACCTGATCTAGTTGAGGATGTCCCTGATCACTGTAGGAGGGTTGGACTAGATGACCTTTGGAGGTCCCTTCCAACCTGCATGATTCTGTGAGTCTATGATGCAGTCAGTCACAGAATGATAGGGATTGGAAGGGACCTCTGCAGATCTGCTAGTTCAACCACCAGTATGAGATAGAAAGAAAAATAAACAGACAAGCTGAAGATATAACAACGTGGGGAAAGGCAAAATAATATTTTCTGAGGTTATTATCAGGGAAAGTTAACGGAGCTCTAATGAATATTAATTTATATCCATGTAGCTTGCTAAGTCCTGTGCTTTTGCTGACACTGTGAGCAATCATTATTTAAATGTCTGGGATTTCCTTTGATTTGCCACAATTAAATGTTTCAGGGCATGCAGGTGAGTTTATAACTTTAAAAACCCCAAACAATTTAATTGGAAGTTGTCAGTCTTAGATTTTTTTGTAAAGACCTAAGGGCCAACAGAACTGTAAAGCCATACCAGGTTCAGAACCAGGATGCAAAGATGGGTATAAATACCATGCTAATGACTCTGAGTTGTTGGGAGCTTTATTATCTCCTTACACTCCGAATGGAAACATGGCTTAAAATGAAAATGCTCATTATACAAATTAAATGGATATTATTGCTAAGCACATTAATCATTTCTTCTTCTCTCCCAACGTTCACTTCACAAACATAATTATTTTTAATCATACTGGTTCCACTAAATTAGAGATATGGCTCCCTTTTTATACTCAGATGCAAGGCCTTTGTATTTAAAAGCACTTTTTTCTTTTTTTTTTTTTTAAGAGATTATTTGGTGCCATTTGACTTGAAAAGCACCTAACAGAATTTCAGTAAATGTGATTAAATAGCACGGGAAAGTTGCCATGGTATTTTTCTTCCTTCCAGCACCATAAAATATTGAGGTTTTTTTCCTACTGCAAGTTTACAGCTTCACAAAGGTGTGGATCTGTAATTGATCTGATTCCTTAATGAGTATATCAAACCTACCTCTTCTTGCTTTTCGGTGGCCAGCATTGAGTATTTAACCCCGGCCAGAAGATCGGGCCAGGGCCTGTCTGGCATTCAAATACTGCCTATAGCTTAGTTGGAAGTCTCACCAGATTCTTAGTAGACCTTGTTGTCGCCTCAGAAGCAAGCACGAATTCTATGCCATGCTTAAAATAATCCCAAATCCTCAAACCCACAGGAGATTCTGCTGCTTGCTTTTCCCCTGGCAGCGCGCAATGTGTTGTGTTATCAGCTGCCATCTGGCAAAACTTCTCCGTCTGAGCTTTTCACCTGCTTTATGAAGAGCAACAATTAAGCTCCACACTGAAGACTGTTCAGCCCCACAACCAGATCCAGCCATTTTTAGTCCTGCCCCTCTGCTGCTATGTATAATTAATAGAGACTTTGAGACATTAAGCAACAAATTCCGTAATTGGAAGATATTTCATGTGCAGATTAAGAAGCAACCATCTGCCACCTTCTTTGTGCACTGCTTGTGGTTTATTTTAGCAAGAGAAGAAAAACCCTAACGTATTCACTGTTTTGCAAAGACCAAACATGGTCCTGGGCTTTGCCTTTCCTGGAGCAGTGGTTCAGCTGTAAGTTGAAATTTGCATTCTCTGTGCACATTTTGTACAGTTCATGTGATAATGTGTTAAGGAATAGCACTGCTGTGAGATTCCCCTTTAAAAGTTTTGCAAAGTTAAGGAAAAAAAAAAAACAACAAAAGGGGAAAAAATCTAACTTTGATGTGAATCCACAGAGCAATCCACAGATAGCAGATTACTTGGATGGCTGAGCTCTAAGAGTGATGCTGAGTGGAGTTAAATCCAGTTGGTGACCAGTCAAAAGTGGAGTTTCCCCAGGGCTCGGTACTGGGACCAATTCTCGTTAGTATCTTTGTGTCAGTGATCTGAGCGAGGGCATTGAGGACACCCTCAGTAAGTTTGCAGGTGGCACTATGCTGGAAGGTAGTGTTGATCTGCTTGAGAGCAGGAAGGCTCTGCAGAGGGACTCTGCCTATGCCCTCCTCTAGTTTCTTCTGCAAAAGCCTTTTGCTTCCAAGCTCAGAGGTAGTTCTGAGCTTGGGCTCTGAGTCCTTGGGCTTTTGAACTCAACTAGTGGGCTGTGTATGTTATCCCTGTGTTTCATTCTGTCTTTTTGACTGAGATGATTGCCCTGGATTTCCATGTAAAACTCAAGAAGGCAGGAAGTGGTGTTTCACTAAGTTGTGGGTCTCTGTCCCACAGGAGTTTGTAAGATCTCAGCTGAAATGTTTCTCTTCTCTTGTTTTTAGTTTCTGCTTTATAGCAGGCGCAGTGGACTCATCCCCTCCTTGCAGCTTTAAATATAAACCATCTCGGTTGAATAACCACAGAAATCCAGTCGGGCTAGCAATCATTTGGCATGTTAAAGAGCTTGCAGCTCCACCAGCAGTGGGATGAATTTAAGCCTGGTTTCCTGTGATTTTTTGTGCCAGTGTCAGCTTTCTGGAGGCTGTTGCAAGTGATTTGTCCCCACCTGTTCCTTCAGTCAGAGACTGTTAATGTACAGATACAGGTTTCAGGGAGGCTACTGTCTTCAAGATCACAGAATCAGAGAATGACAGGTTGGTAGGGACCCCAAGGATCATCTGGTCCAATCTTGCTAGGTACCAGTGTAGTTAAAATAAGCTGGCCCAGCACCCTGCCAAGCTGACTCTTAAAATTGTCACATAGAGGGATATCCACCACTGCCCTTGGGAGATGATTCCAATGTCTGACTGTTCTCATGGGGAAACATTTTATTCTGGAATCCAGTGGGAATCTTCCCAGCAGGAACTTGACCACATCACCACTTGTCTTTTCCATGGGACTGTTGTAAAAAGGGAGTCTCCATCTTCCTGGTAGCCACCCTTTATGTCCTGGTCCATGGCAATAAGGTCTCCCCTAAGCCTTCCCTTCTCCATATCTCTGCCTTTTGTCAAATTTGATGGAAATCTTTGATTTTCTTGGGGAGTGTGGAGGTGTAGATGTACACGTGCATACAGTGTGATTACCTATTCTTTTTCTTCTTAGGGAAGCTAGATAAAAAGTGTCCTCTGCATTCCCAGTCTTTACCCAGTGCTCAGCAGTGAAACTGTCTTTCTTAAAAAACACTTGATGATGGCACAGTTTTAAAAGAGTGAGTGATGTGAGGTCTATCTAGTTTCTGGTGAACAGACTGGGATTTATTTTCTCACCTCTCAGAATCCTTGACATATAACCTTTTGCTTATATAAAACACTTCAGCTGCTCATTCATAGGTTTAACTATGCTGAAGACTATCCAGTGGAAAGAAATCTTATTATCTCTGGCTTAATGTTTCATTATCTGGCACAATATGAGGATATTAGACTTTGATTACTGGTTCTCTTCAGAGATTACATCATTTAAGTTCTTATTCCCATCTTAATTTTAAATGTTATCTTTTTTTTTTTTTTTCCTCCAAATTGATGCATTTAAACCTTGTTTTCCAAGTTTTCAGGTTAAAAAGTTTAGGTGAGAAATATTCTAATTAAGTTTGCCTTAAATTGCTCAATCAGATTGTTCTGCTGGTCACCCACTCATTTTATAGCCTAACAATCTGTAGACAAAATAATGGACACCAAGCGATTGCAGTAGCCATTTGCTTCACACCAGCATCACACAGATGACTAAAACAATGCCTCACAGGGAGGATCTGATGACCTGGTGCACCTCTGCTTTTTACAAAACCACTGAACTGTGACAATGTCACCCCAAGTTACAGTAAGTTACCTTAAGTAGTTTTATGGGTCGCAGTAACGTGTCTGTTTGGAATCCGCTGCGCTCAGGGAGGCACACACAGTTGCTGTAAATGGATCTTCAGTCTCTGAATCATCCTAATTCTTTCTCTCTTTTTTTTTTTTTTTTTTTTTTTTTTTTACACACTATAAAATTGCCATTTTTATGGCCACCCTTGATGTATGATATGGCTGAAGAGTTCTATGAGTTAATTAAAGGATAAAGGGCTGTCCTTCTGCTGTATATTTCTGTTCATGACGTTAGCATCTTTGGACCACCGGTTTCTACTCCACAGAGACTGAGCTGAATCATAAAGGCTGTGGTAGATGTAGTCTGTACTGTGCAGGAGCATGTGATTTAGTTCAAAATCCAGAGCATTTGTGTCCCCAAGGCAAACATCTGCGCTCCTAGGACATCTTTACATTTCTTTGAGAGCATCAATAACATTCCAAACTGCAAAACAGAGTAGATTCTGTCAATAGTAATCCCACCAAGGAAATGAACATGGAAAAGTAGGGCAGAAGAGGATCACTTAAATTCTGTCTGCTGCTATCACAGATGGCCATCCTGTCTCATAGTCAGGCGTGTGTCAGCCTTTACCTTACATCTCCTTGATGTTTGCTTTTTCTGGTCTTTTTGCTTTTCCTACCCCAACTGGAAGGCTGTTCCAGGAATAGCTGGAAATCACCCTTAGCTTTCCAGCCCAAATGTATTCATGCCAATCAATGTTCGTTTGTTCTCATGCCAACATTGTTCTTTAGCTTAAAATGCTCTTCTGCCTCCCCGATGCATACCCCAATGTATTTACAGGGCTCAGTCAGGTCTCTCCTGGCCTCCACTTTGCTAAGCTAAGGAAAGGAAGCACTCTTAGTTCACTCTTGAGGGAACACATTATTTCTTTGATCATCCTGCCCCTATGCCCTGTTGGGTTTATATTTTTGTATAAAGCTGGCAAGAATTTTCTCCTAAACATTAGTTGAGGTCTCCCCAGGTTGTCTTAGGTGGGAAATGATACTCTTCTCTCTGGGGAGGAGGGAATGGGGTCACCAAAGCAGCCTATTTTGCATTATCCTTCAGAAGTGAAACTGTGCTCTTTGAATACCTGACTATGAACTTAACACTAGCCATGTATTTCCCAGTCAACACCTCTCATCTCATACCAGAAGAGAAATGAGCACAAGTCATATAGCACCTTCATTTTCACTGTTTTCCCTTTGAATCCTGGCTGCTGTGCTTTAAATAAGATTGTTTTTTTTCCTCTATAACTATGCGATGGGAGCTCCCATGAGCACTTCCCTTTTCATCAAGAGAATATTATTTCGACAGCCAAAAGGAAGGGAAGTGTAGCATAGGAAGATCATCAGAAAGATAAAAGAACTCCTCCTTATATTTACATTTTAGCAAGCATGAAACTCTGTTTAGCTTGCTCATCATTATCCAGTATGAGCTGAGACGTTTGCTGAATGTGTGCTCTCCAAATCAATTTTAAAAGATAAAATATTCTAATTGCTCTGAAGTACAGAACAGTTTTTTTCCCTCCCATCATTTTAGTCTCAGAGATAAAATAGCACAAAAGTGGCAGGAACTGTAACTCATCACTGGTTTTGCCACATAACTTAATCATATGCCTTAATTTCAAAGCCCACATCCAATAATACAAGTCCACTTCTAATGGCATCTTTAATAAATCATCCTTCTTTACATCTTTTATTATTGCTGGGCCCTTTCTGTAAGATTTTTTTTTCATGTAAATGTTATTATATATGCAGGTTTTTAATATCACATGGATACCTTTGTTTTGCCCCATGAGATCATTTTATTCTAAGAAAAGAGATGCAGTCATTAGTTTCAGTTACAGGCACAACATTTCATTGCCTGTGAGGTACTGGTTTGTTGCAAACAGAGGAGAAAAGGTAAAAGTATAGTTAAGAGAAACAAACAGCAGAGATGGGAAGGCTCCATAAGAGATTTCTAATGGCATACAGGTTCCATGACTTTAAAAGGTCACATCCCTTTGTAGAACCCAGTTTTGTCTTCACAAATATCCTATATGGCTCTCATTCTTCTCACATACCAGACTTACCATCTTCTTGCCCTTTACAGCCTCTTCCTCATGTCCTCTGTTAGTTCTAATAAAAGTTAATCCGAAAGAGAAGACTCAAAAGACCAAGCTGACCAAACTCAATTAGTTCTTTCATTTAACTTCATAATTGAGCCATAAGCCACAGAGGCAGACGTTCCTCAGCCAAAGAGGATGGCACTAGTGGTATCAAGGCAGAGCCTGCTCAAGGTGCATCTCGGCACAGCTATATTTGTACCACGTGCTTCCATAGCTTTTTTCCTTATCACATCCTCATCCTTCATATTACTTGACTCTTCATGAGCTTTTTCTTTCACAGAAAAAACAGAATGGTAGAGGTTGGGACGGACCTCCAGAGATCATTGGGTCCAACATCCCTGCCAAAGAGGGATCACATAGAGCACGCCACGCAGGAACATCCCCAGGCTGGCTTTGAAAGTCTCCAGAGAAGACTCCAAAACTTCCCTGGGCAGCCCTGCTCCCAGGGCTCCAGTGCCTCTCAAAGTAAAGAAGTTCACCGTGCACCACAGAAGAGAGTCCAACCTTGTCCTCTTGACCACCACAACGATCAGCACTAAGATCCCCTCTCAGCCTTCTCTTCTCCAGGCTAAACATCTCCAGGTCTCTTAGCCTCTTCTCTTCAGAGAGATGTTCCAGTCCTCTCCTGCAATGGAACACTCCCAAATGCTGTCACAATAACCATATAGCTCTCCCTGATATTCACTAGCAACTCGTTCTAACTTTACGATGCTGGAGGCCGACCTCTAATCTCAGCAGAAATAGAGGTAATAAAAGGTAATGGGTAATTAATGTAATCAAAAGTTCTTCCCTCATAGCTGGGGATATCAGAATTGGGTTCTTATAGCCTTTGGGAACCATGGAAATTAAGTTTTATACTTTCTGGCCAAAGAGACTGATCTTTCTGTTCTGGGTATTTTTATCTCAACATGTGCATGCAGCACCAAAAAAATCCACTTCTCGAGTTTGTAGCATGCTTATTGGAGTTTGATTTCTTCCTTTGCTAGTTAAAGAAAGAAGATGTGAAACATCTTCAAAGTCTAATGAGATGCTAATACGCTTAGCAAGAGTCTTTGAAAGAGCGTCGTGTAGTCAAAATATTGTAAGTGTGTTAATTCCAAGACCTTTAATGATACTAAAAGCACTCATTGACAAATGCATCATTTTCTTCTAATAACACTTGCCACAAATGGCACCAACTTTGCCTCAATGATACAGCCTTAGCAGTTAAAAATCTACCTTCAGTGCTTGGTTGTGTTGCAAATTTCACATTTTCATTTGATCTCATCTGCTTCTGACAACCCTGGATTGATTTAAACCCAGGTGGTTGCAGAGCATTGAATTAAAGCAGGATCTCCTATCCATTAGGAAGGTGAAGGAGCAGCTGGATGCTAGGTGACACCTGAGCTAATGTCACTTTTCTAACAGAGTGATAGGCAGGCAGTTTGCAGTGCCAGCAAGTATCATTAGATCAAATTGACTTTTCATGTTAGGCCCACGGTGCTAATAGGCTGGGTTCACTTCTGTGAGTGGATATGGAAAGACAAATGCATTAAAAGCAAAGGCCATCCATATCTTTTGTTTCTGGCAGCACAGATTTCACTGTATGAAGCTCATTTCCCCTCCAAGAAATTATCAGTCTTCTAGTTTACCTCAAATGAGTTTGTTACTGAAAATCAAGAAGTATTTTTTTTTCTTTGCACATCATCCTCCATAACTTATCACCTTCATAGGGCCACGAAGATGATCAAAGGGCTGCAGCAGCTCTGCTATGAGGACAGGCTGAGAGAGTTGGGGCTCTTCAGCCTGGAGAAGAGAAGGCTTCGAGGGGACCTGATAGTAGCCTTCCAGTATCTGAAGGGGGCTGTCCCAGGTTGGGAACTATAAGGTTAAAAAAGTCCTCTAGGGACTAGAATGTTGTTATTCAATCCCATAACTCTGCTATCTCTTGATAAACTCAGGGCCAGGCCAGCTCCTTCTCCTTTCCTCCCCCTCCAGCCTTGTGTCGGGCAGGAGCTGCGTTATCGGGACAAACATGTAAGGATAGGCCTGGTTTGAGGCCTCCAGAGGCTGTGCTTAGGCGTCTTGGATGGCAGAGGCAT
>VWZE01005900.1:141246-159500 GCA_013396675.1 Eubucco bourcierii
GGTCCTGCAATGACAGGACAAGGGGCAATGGGTTTAATCTGGCAGAGGGGAGATTGAAACTGTATGTCAGGAGGAAGTTCTTTGCAGTGAGGGTGGTGAGGCACTGGAACAGGTTGCCCAGGGAGGTTGTGGCTGCTCCCTCCCTGGAGGTGTTCAGGGCCAGGTTGGACGAGGCCTTGAGTAACCTGTGCTAGTGGGAGTTGTCCCTGCCTATGGCAGGGGGTTGGAACTAGATGATCTTTGAGGTCCTTTCCAACCTTACCATTCTATGATTCTATGATTCTATACTTTGTTGTGTTTGCTGCCTTCCCTCATGCTCGCATGGGAGTAAGGATTGTTTTCTTTTTTATTTTTGCTTACAACACTCAGCTCAACAGTGTCTTGATCTTTGCTTCTAGTGCTAATGTAGCAACTAATGAGCAACACTGAGTACAAGCATGGGAAACAGGAGGAAGCTTTGAGCTGTCCAGGGGGGACAGAGGACATAGTAGGAAATACAGATCATTGCTTCCTTCAGCAGCCAACAAAAAGAGAAACAGGTACCCTGGTGAACTTGCAACACCATTCCCCTGCTGGGTTCATGAGATTTTGGTCTTTTCACATAACTGAATGCCACAGGCAGGGAAAAGTGTTAATGGTGATTACGGTGTTAAAAGTCAGGTACTAAGGGCTGCAAAAGTCTTGCCCCACTGATTGGTGTGGGGCTTGTAGTCTACTTGGGGCCAAGTATGTGCCTGTCTCTTGGCTCAGGATAGTGGCCAGAGAGGTGTTTGGCCACATCTGATGCTGTACAGATGAGCAGCAGCGCTGGCAGCAGTTAGTCAAGGTGCAGAGTAGGTATCTTCAATACAGTGGTAGCAAGCACTGCACAGTAAAAACGCTGAAGGGTTGTGTCTGGTGATGAAGCAACATGAAAGGAGTTGCACTTCAGGAGGGCTTCAGCTAAAGACAGCAACATCTTACACTAAGAAGTAAGAAAAAGATTTTGTCAGTACACAGCAGGATCCTCTACCTATTGATCATGTCTGTGCATCCTGCCAGCATTTCAGCAGTGTCTGATTTGTGGTGTTGTGTATTTAGGGCTTCTTACCCCATTACAGTCCACTGAGAGCTGCCCATGTTCTGCTGCTCCCATACAGAACCTGAGGTTGTAAGAGAGATCATGATGTCCAACCGCTCACTTGGAGCTCACCATTGCACCACTGCTGCTAAGCCACTACAGTAGACCACATCCCTTGGTACCACATCCATCCGTCTTTTAAATACCTCCAGGGATGGTGACTCCACCACCTCCCTGGCCAGCACGCTCTGTGAAGAATCTATTCCTAAAATCCAAACCGAGCCTCCCCTGGCACAACCTGAAGGCCATTTCCTCTTCTCCTGTCACTTGTTGCAGGTGAGAAGAAACAAATCCCCACTTTGCTCCAGCCTCCTTTGAGATAGTTGTAGAGGCCAATGAGGTCTCCCCTCAGCCTTCTCCAAACTAAACAATCCCAGTTCCCTCAACTGCTCCTCACCAGACCTGCTCTCCAAACCCTTCACCAACTTCATTGGCCTTCTCTGGACCTACTCCACATGTGTTTTGTAGTGAGGGCCCCAAAACTGACCACAGAAAATGGTCTCTTGTTGACATCTGGAAAATCTGCAGGAAAACATCCAACAACTGAATTGAGACAGAGCATTTTCTTTTTATAGTTCAATTTCCCCTGTCAATAGCACTGCCTATTTGTACCAGTCTGCATGATAAGTCACTTTTAAAGGCAGCTGTCACACTCTGCATTGTGAATTGTGCTGATTCACAATTTCTTGCTGCAGCAAGGAAACATTTTGGTGATACCATAACTAAACTTTTTAATCAAATGTTTTTGACACCCACAGATGTAACACTTTGGTGTGGTGATTTCATGTCTTCACTACAGTGCTGGATTCCAAATTCTGTTCCACAATATATTGTGAGTGTGTGCAACAAATGTTTCTCAGCTTGATTTTAGGGTGAGCAGCATAGCAAACTGATTGCTAAAAATCTGGGGCACCCTGCAAGTGGAAAACTCTCTGGTTTGTTTCCTTCTAATACTAAGAGAGAAAAAGTTAATCTGAGAATCTAGAGAAATTCACATTGACAGAATTTGGTGTCCACAAAGCCATAAAATCCCTAATTTGTTTATTTCTCCCAGAAGAATATAAATCCCTCATGCATCCTCCAAATGTTTGTGAATTGATCAAAAAGGAGCATTTATTCAGCATTCATTCTACCCTGTCATTAAGTCCTCTGGATTATATGGCTGCTGTTGTCTTTTAAATTCCCGGTAAATATGCTGCTGACAACCAGCTGTTCCTTTCAATGCTCCATAACCAAGCATCCTAGAGTAGATCATCAGTCTGCTTGCATCCATCTCTGCTATTTATGTCACTCAGGGAGATTACAATTGCTGTCTGTAACTATGGGCAGCTTTTGTTTAGGAGGAACCAAACCCTATGGCACCACTGAGGGAAGGGGAACATGAGGGACTCAGCACTGTACACAGCACTGGTGAGGTCTTTTCTGTGTTCTTTTCTGCCTCCTCACTATAGGAAGGACATTGAGGTGTTGGAGTATATCCAGAGAAGGGCAACAAGGCTGGTGATGGGCCTGGAGAACATGGCTTAGGAGGAGGATGTGAGGGAGCTGGAGTTGTTCATTCTGGAGGAGAGGAAGCTGAGGGGAGATCTCATCTCTCTCTACAACTCTATGAAAGGATGTTGGAGTGAGGCAGGGGTTGATCTCTTAGCAACAAGTGATAGGACCAGAGGAAATGGCCTCAAGTTGCACCAGGAAAAGTTTAGGTTGGGTATGAGAAGACACTTGTTAAGTGGACGAGTTCTCACAGGTGGGAACGGGCTCCCCAGAGAGGTGATTGAGGCACCAGCCCTAGTGAGAACAGGCTCCCCAGAGAGGTGATTGAGTCACCAGCCCTAGTGAGAACAGGCTCCCCAGAGAGGTGATTGAGGCACCAGCCCTAGTGGGAACGGGCTCCCCAGAGAGGTGATTGAGTCACCAGCCCTAGTGGGAGCGGGCTCCCCAGAGAGGTGATTGAGTCACCAGCCCTAGTGGGAGCGGGCTCCCCAGAGAGGTGATTGAGGCACCAGCCCTAGTGGGAGCAGGCTCCCCAGAGAGGGGATTGAGTCACCAGCTCTGGATGTCTTTTAAAGTTGTTTAGATGTGGTGCCTGGGGATATGGTTTAGAGTGAACATTGTAGAGCAGAGTTATAGGTTGGACTTGGTGATCCTAAGAGTCTTTTCCAGCCTGAATGTTTCTGTGATTCTGTGTGATTCACAGACTGGAACAGGCTCCCCAGAGAGGTGGTTGAATGCCCATCTCTGGAGGTGTTTCAAAGAGGGAGAGATGTGGTGTTGAGGGACGTGGTTTAGCACCAACATTGGTGGAGTCAGGTAATGGTTAGACTCGATGGTCTTAAAGGTGTCCAACCAAAGCGATTCTATGGTTCTATGTAATTCATTCGAGCAAAGGTCAGAGCTTTCCAGCACTGTTTGTCTCCAGTTGCATTTTTTCCCCCTTTGGCATCAAGCTGAATCTTCCTGCTACTGCTTTTGACTTTTCAGAGGGCTGGATCACCAGGTTTGGTTGACAAACAGTTGCAGCTCTCATGTACAGAGTGGTCAGAGGATGCTTGTGCAGGGGAAATCGCATCCCATGTTTTGCAGTTTGCAGTGTTCAGCCCAGCTGGTTCTTTCTCTGGAAACAAGGGAATGTTGTCACTTGCACTTGTAACTCATGGTAATTAGAACTGAAGTGCTGCTTGGTTTGAGGGAAAGAGGCACCGTGAGCAGCTCCTTTTTACAAAAGGAGATATGGAGAGGGAGTCCCCAGTGGCAAGAAGTACATTCTGATTTCTGGTGTCAACATAAATATTCAACACTTTCTTCTGTAAATCAGAAACTGAAAGGAAACAAAACTGGTGGGTTTGGATTGATGGAACTTTGTCTTTCCGAAGCTACGCTGAAATGTTTGGGATTTCAGCTGTATGAAATGCAGGCAAGCTGATGGATTAGCTGTATTAATTAGACCAAAAAAGGAGAAACAAACAGCCCTAAATAAGAAAAAAAAAATTCCTAGCTGAGAGATTGTGCTTTCAAAGGACAGATGGCTTTCGTTTCTTGTAGCTGTAGAATATTTTGCTGCAACATGAAAGCAGAAGCTACATCCTCTGGGGATGAAGAAAATCAAGACAGAAAGCATGGCAAGGAAATGCATGAGAAGCTCTAGAAGTAACAGATATACCACACAGGCCTTTCGGTGCCACTAACCTTCCTTGGCTTCAACTGGCCAAGCCCTACAGGGCTTTGACTGAGAACAAGGCACCAGGACTCCCTGCTCGCCCTGAGTTTTACTTCGTTCTCCCCATTAGGACAGCAGCAGGGGAAGCCTCATCTGGAGACATTTGTTGTCACAGAGGATATTTATTATGTTTTCTCTGCCAGCCTCCCTGGCTTAACCTTCTGACCACCCTTCAGCCTGCCTCTTAATGGGACCATTTTATTGACAATTGCAGTTTAAATGGGAGTCAGTGTAGCCAGTCCTGGCTGCAGCTCCTTGAACATTTTTATGTATCGTGACCTTGTTTGTGCCCTTAATTTCTGCTGGAGATGCTCATCTCCTTGCAGTGTAACCAATGAATCAATTTTATTTTCCCTGCTGCAACTTTGGTTCCCTCACACACACTCCTTATCTCCAGCAGGAAAACTGCAGTTTTTCTCTCTTTCTAACTGCCTATTGATTGTGGACGTCAACCCTTACAGCTGTGAGCACTGAAGAATTTGATTTCATTGCTGTTTGCTCAATGATATCTGAAAAGTGACTGCTCGAATTGCTGCTGGGAAGCAGGGATCCTGTCAATGTGTTTTATAAGGTGTTATTTGCATGTAACTACAACACAACAAGGTAGTTACATCAGACATTTCTTTTTCCTTGCTTAGATATTCCGTTGGGGTGATAGGTACAACAACAGCCCCAAGGCCCTTGAACTGCAGAAGACCAGATTGCCTTGTATTGCCTGGCACACATGCCCAGATTTAGTGATCTCATAGAACCTGTTTGCCGGTAAATAGAAGCAGTTGTTCTAAGTGCTTGGTGTCAATGGCCACTGTGCTTGCTTCTGTTGGGGTGGGCAGTCCTCTTGTCACAGACATCAGGGCAGATGTGTGCCTTAATGTGCTGGGAAGGACCACAAGTTCTTGAAGGGGTAAGAATCAAACATCACTGACTTGCTCATGGGTAAAGAACAGTGTGGCAGGCTGCTTATTTAGGTAGCTAAGCACATCTTGCGTCTGGCTTCAGCAGCACATCTCCTAGCACAGCTCTGGCTCACTTGTAACACTTTAGCTCCTGAGCATTTGGAAGTGAACTCAAGGGCTGAAACTCTAGAAGGCAAATGGTATCTGATGGTGCATTAGTAAAAGTGTGTCCAGTAGGACGAGGGAGGTTCTCCTCCTCTTCCCTGGTGAGACCACACCTGGAATACTGTGTCCAATTTTGGTCTCCTTAATTAAAAAAATACAGGGATCTGCTGAGGAGAGCCCAATGAAGAGCTACAAGGATGATTAAGGGACTTGAAAATCTCTGCTATGAAGAAAGACTGAGAGACCTGGGGCTGTTTAGTCTGGAGAAGAGAAGGCTGAGAGGGGATCTTATCAATGTCTATAAATACCCTAGGGATGGGTGTCGAGAGGAAGGTGCCAAGCTCTTTTCAGTGATGCCCAGCAGTAGGACAAGGAATAATGGATATAAGCTAGAACACAGAAAGTTACCCTTCAGCATGAGGAGAAACTTTTTTTTTACTGTGAGAGTGTTGGAGCACTGGAACAAGCTACCCAGAGAGTTTGTGGAGTCTCCTTCTCTGGACACTTTCAAAGCCAACCTGAGGGTGTTCCTATGTGGCCTTTCCTAGGTGATCCTGCTTTGGCAGGGAGGGGCTGGACCAAATAATCTCTGGAGGTCCCTTCCAACTCTGAACAGTCTATAATTCTATCTTCCTTTTCCCTGCTGAGACTCTCTGAATAAGAAAACATCAGACATGTAGGTGAGAATGTTGCAGCTTCTATTGTTACAGATTTATGGTCTAATGGTAAGGGATTGTTGCAAACCTGGAAAAATTACACCTGTTTTTGCAAAGAAAAATTCCTGAATAACTTTGACCTTTCAAAGTCTTGGAGCAAAGGAGTCACAGAGAGTTACTGAGAACTGAAAGCTAAGGTAGTGCTGAGTGCTCACTCCATCAAGATCTAGTTCTGTGCTCTGCCGTTGGGCTTGAGGGTTTTGGAAGGTCTCTGAACACAGCTTTGTACTTCCTGTGCCTGCTGCAGAGATATCTAAAACTGGCAGTAAAATGATCACACTGTGTGTGTTTTCTGCAAAGAGATGGTGTAAACCAGAGGGTGGAAGAGCATGGTCTTTGTATATGTGACAAATATCACCTCCTGGCTTAAGAACAGGGGCTTTGCTTTCCGTTAGATCCATTGGAGATGTGAAATCTTTAATCCATTTCTGCCCAGCTCAGTTGTCAGAAAGAGTGAAATTTCCTTCCAAAAAGACAGAGTAGCTAATGCCAACAAGATGCAGCCACGTTTTGGTCCTTCCAGTTCTCTAATCAGTGTTTCCCTCTGCAGGGATGTCCTTGGAGCTGGGAAATAGCCACCTATTATTAATAGAAAACAGGAGCAGTGACTTTTTTTTTTTTTTCTCTATTCTTGTCTTGAGGAGAAGGACACCTTTTAAAATATTTGATTGTTCTGTAACTTACTGTCACAGTATTTCACCAGTCAGCTGAAAGCTCATCAACTTCTCAGTATGAAGAAGTAGGGAAAAAAAGTGGTTTATGTGGTCTCTTTTCTTTGGAGTCTTTTAGCATGCTTTAAAAGTGCCCCCAGAGGGTGAAACCAGTAATTTTAACCCAAAAAAGCCTTCCTTACTGAACATGGCCAGGTACTCAGAACAATAAAAGGCATTAAAGAGGGACAAGAAACTGCTGGAGAGAGTCAGCAGAGAACCACTAAGGTGATGAAGGGACACGAACGTCTAACTTAACAAGGAGAGGCTGGCAGAACTGGGGCTGTTTAGCCTGGAGAAGAGCAGCTTGGGCGAAGACACAGCTAAAGGGTGAGTGTCAGGTTGGAGCCAGACTCTTCTCAGTGGTGCACAGTGACAGGACAAGGGACAACAGACACAGACTTGAACAGGGGAGGTTTCATGTAAACATAAAGAACAGTCTCTTCCCTTTGAGAGTGGCAGGGTACTGAACCAGGTTGCCCAGAGAGGTTGTGGAGACTCCTCTATCTCTGGAGACATTCCAAACTCTCCTGGACATAGAATCATAGAATCATAGAATGGTAAGGTTGGAAGGGACCTCAAGGATCATCTAGTTCCAACCCCCTGCCATAGGCAGGGACACCTCCAACTAGTACAGGTTACTCAAGGCCTCATCCAATCTGGCCTTGAACACATCCAGGGAGGGAGCATCCACAACCTCCCTGGGCAACCTGTTCCAGTGCCTCACCACCCTTACTGTAAAGAACTTCCTCCTAACATCTAGTCTAAATCTCCCCTCTGCCAGTTTAAGCCCGTTGCCCCTTGTCCTGTCGTTGCAGGACCTTGTAAATAATCCTTCCCCAGCCTTCCTGTAGGCCCCCTTCAGATACTGGAAGGCTACTATCAGGTCCCCTCGAAGCCTTCTCTTCTCCAGGCTGAAGAGCCCCAACTCCCTCAGCCTGTCCTCATAGGAGAGCTGCTCCAGCCCTCTGATCATCTTTGTGGCCCTCCTCTGGACCCGCTCCAACACTTCCATGTGACATGTTCCTATGTGATTTACTCTGGGTGATCCTGCTTTAGCGAGGGGGTTGGCCTAGATGATCTCCAGAGGTCCCTTCCAACCCCTACCATTGTGTGGTTCTGTGATCACTGGTAGAGCTCTATTACTTTTTTCCTAGGAGTGATGCCTCACATGGGGAAGAAGCTGGCTAATGATCAGATTTCCTTGACAAAAGATATGAAGTCTGCTGTTTTAAAATGAGGGATTCATTAGTGTTATTAACTACTCATCATGTTTCTTTTAACTGTTAATTATTCCCCCTTACATGGTTCCTCACTCTTCGAAGGCTTTGGAAGTTAAATAAGCAGCTATACCTTACAAGCCTGGGAGTTGTGGAGGTGTTAAATGTGGCAGATCTTTTGCCAATCTAAGTGCACATTCCACAGTATCACGGGATGGTGAGGGTTGTGAAGGACCTCTGGAGATCATTTTGGAGAATAAATCTTATGAAGAGTGACTGAGGGAGCTGGGGCTGTTTAGTTTGAAAAAGAGGAGGCTGAGGGGAGATCTCATGGCTGTCTACAGCTACCTGAAAGAACGTTGTGGAGAAGTTGGTGTTGGTCTCTTCTCACAGGTAAATAGTGATAGAACAAGAGGGAATGGCCTCAAGCTGCGACTGGGTAGGTTTTGACTGGATGTTAGGAAAAGTGTTTTCCCAGCAAGAGTGGTCAGGCATTGGAATGGGCTACCCAGGGAGGTGGTTGAGTCACCAACCCTGGGTGTGTGACTGTGTGACAGGTTGTTTGAATGTGGTGCCTGGGGATATGGTTTAGGGTAAACCTTGTAGAGTAGGGTTGTTGGTTGGACTTGGTAATCCTGGGGGTCTTTTCCCACCTGAATATTTCGGTGATTCTGTGGTCATCTAGTCCAAGTCCCATGCTAAAGCAGGATCACCTAGAGCGAGTTGCACAGAAACTTGTTCAGGCCCCACAGCCTATCTGGGCAGCCTGCTCCAGTGCTCTATCACCTTCACAGGGAAGAAACTTCTCCTCAAGTTCAAATAAAAGCTGCTGCATTTTAGATTCTCTTAAACAGGACCCAGTAACTTGGTTTTTCCTCTGATAAAGAGGTTTTAGACTGACTGTTACAGAATCACAGATTTAATCAGGTTGGAAAAGACCTTTGAGATCATCGAGTCCAACCTGTCAACTAACACCTTCTGGTTGACTAAACCATGGCACTAAGTGCCTCATCCAGCCTCCTTTTAAACACCTCCAGGGATGGTGACTCCACTGCCTCTCTGGGCAGCCCATTCCAATGCCAATCACTCTTTCTGTGAAGAACTTCTTCCTAACATCCAACCTAAACCTGTCCTGGTGCAGTGTCCTCTTGTTCTGTTATGGTTGCGTGGGAAAAGAGACCAACTCCCACCTGACTACAACCTCTTTTCAGGTAGTTGTAGAGAGCAACTTGTTACATTGCAGGGAAATTCAGAGTGAATTATTTCAGTCACACAGCAACTGATGCTCCCCACCTGTCAGACACTTTGGACAAGGAAATGTTTTCTCAGAGGTCCTCACAGGGCAGATTTGGATGACAGCCAGTCTCTAGTCTGCTAGACAAATCAATTATCAAACTCTGAGACTATGATAAAAGCCCAGGACAGCTAGGCTCTTAGGTTCTGATACTTAGATGCTTAAGTCATGTATGGCTGGAGATGTGCAGGGGCCATTGAAATAAGCATTCTTCCATGATGCTGAACATAGGTGATGTGAAAATTTCCTTCAGTCATAGCCTTTATACACTCACATCTGATAAACCAGGCTTTTCAGAAGAAAATGTTGTTCCTGCAGGTCCCAATCTGTGTGCAGCGACCGCACAGTGCTTCATCCTGTTCATCTCTGGAGCGCTGGACAGACAGACACTGCCTTTCTCTAAAAGCTTTCATGAGTGCTAATGACAGGGAACATAGTTGGAGGACAAAACTTGTGCTTAGGAAAACACAGAAAAGGGAAGCCAGTAAAGGACCATGCTGGAAAGATTAGCTTGCTGGAAAACTCTTTATGGATTGAATTAATTTTCGGTTCAGCAGGATTTGTTAAAACTTATAAATAGATAAATAGCCTCTGGCTTTCCTATTTTTCTTATAGTGTGCTTTAGAAATCTTACATTCAGTGATTTTTGTTTGATTATATTTAGCTATCACTGCAGGCTCTCTTTCAGAGGACTACTTTGATACCAGGCTGCTTTATCTCAGTTCCTAGGGTGATAAAAGCCAATTTAGAGTCACTTTCTCTGTACAAAACAATGGGAAGTACAAGATATTTTGATGATAATAGCACCTTTTTAAAAGGATGACCATCTGCATCAATCCATTTCTGCTTTCAGCGCCCTTGCAAGCTCTGTGTTCCCTATGGAAAGATGAAATCACTGAGATCATTTTCTGTCCTGTCAGCTGTGAAGACGTGATAACCGTCTTGTAAGACAAACATATGGCTGGGTCTTAAGGGCTTTTTCAAGCTGGGGATCCAAATATAGGCTGTGAAGTTGTGTACAGGAGCATCTGCCACTTTGGTTCTTCATCACAACGCCTCCTTGTACCACCAGGAAGCCTGAGCTGGTGCCTGCTCTTTTCCAGGCTGGCATTTCATGGAAAGAGCAGGCTGCAAAAATGCAGAGCTGCGTATCTGAAGGCTTAGCTTTAGGCTTCTGCTTTTGAAAACCTTGAGACCTCAGGCCAAGGTCTGGATCCTGAACTTTGGTTACAACCTCCTACCATGCTCCAGGTTTGAGGGAAAGCATCTGAAAAGCTGCTTAACAGAGAAAGACCCTGGGGGTATTGATTGTCAGACAGCTGAACATGAGCCAGCATGTGCCCAGGTGGCCAAGAAGGCAAACAGCATCATTGCCTGGATCAGTAGTGTGGCCAGCAGGATAAGGGCAGTGATTACTCCCTTGCACTCAGCACTGATGAGGCCCGCACCGCGAGTCCTCATCTCAGTTTTGGGCCCTGCACTACAAGAAGGACAAGAGGGGCTGGAGCATGTCCAGAGAAGGGCCTGGAGGGTCTGGAGATCAGCAGCTGAGGGAACTGGGGGTGTTTATCTTGGAGAAAAGGAGGTTGAGAGGAATTCTTCTGGCTTCCTACAATTTCCTGAAAGGAGCTTGGAGCCTTGTGGGTGTTGGTCTCTTCTCCTTAGTAACAAGTGAGAGGACTAGAGGAAGTGGCCTCCAGTTGCACCAGGGGAGGTTTAGGTCAGCTAGGAGTAGCAGCTAGTTGACTGCAAGGGTTCTCAAAGACTGGCACGGGCACCTTAGGGAGGTGGCTGAATTCCCTTCCCTGAAGGTGATTTAAAGAGGCAGAGATGTGATGCTGAGGGCCGTGGCAACAGATCTGATAGATTTAGAGGAATGGTTGGACTCAATCACTGAAGTCTTTTATAACCAAAGTTATTCTGTGAGGATACTTTGGGGAAGTCAAAACTCACCCATCTGGAGTACCACGGCAGAAACCCAGCTGCAAGCTGCAGGGGGCTGGATGCTGAGAAATGTCTCCAGGTGGACAACAAAACAATGATTTTGAGGTACACTTTGAGTCCGCAGACCAAGCAATGCACTTTACACTGTGGTTGTCGAGCAGGCCAGGAAGGACCCACTGGTACTCCAGCTGATTTATTTTGACACAGTCACTGCCAAAACTGTTGTGTGGTAGGCCTGGTGTCTTTGTGTCTGGTTTTGTTTGTGCTCTCTTGGATGGCTTAGCTTCTGAGAAGCACTGAACAGGAGAATTGTCCCGATAGATGGGGTCCTGAGTGTGCCAGCAATTTCCCTAGCTCCTCATAGCTAACCAGAATGTGTCTCCAACACCAGTAATTGGATTTCTTTGTTCTGTCCTGCTCCTGCCCTCTGCCTGTGGTGACAAATACCATCGTTTGCCTCTATGAGCTCTTTTGGGAGTGATAGAAGCCCAGGAGCAAAGGCAAGAGCAAGGCACCACAAGTGTGTGTTCACCACCCTTCAGGCTGCCACCTTTCCACATGCTAAAAGCTGAAGAAAGGGCTTTAGTTCAAAGGGACAAAATGGGGGCTTGTTGCAAGCAGTGGATTTCATGGCCCTTGTGGAGAAACAGGATTGCAAAATGTAATTCACACTGTTCTGATGATTTGCCCTTTTCCATGGACATTCCACTGCACCCAACATGCTGGGATGGTGCCAACCTTAGTAGTGCTTGTGAAGCAGCTCCATATTAAGAGTGGGCAAACTGAGGAGCAACTACCTGATCTGATGGCTTGTATTGGAGGCTGACTCCTTCCCTCTGACCTTCAAACAAGGTGACCTTACCTGGGCCTTCATTTTATTGCTAGCTCCAAAAAAGTTAGGTCTATGCTTAAGGGAAAATACTGCCAAAGGAATTTGCAGTCAACCATTTACTTCCTCATCAGCTCCTAATGCCAGAATTACCATTTATTTAGTGCTCAATTAGGTGTTTTTTTCCCCTCAGGAAATCAGCACAGTCATGACAAACTTGCCTGTGACAGTGTTTGCGCAGAGACAGTTGCTTGCATTCAACAGTTTTGTGATGCTTGTGGCTAAAATCAGTGCAAATTGCAGCTTTGATACTTTCTGTCTGGTTGTTTTTTGTTTAATTGGGGGGATTTTGTGGTTTGTCTTCTTTTCAAAAGTCCTCCTAAATGTTTATCAGAACAACATCTTTACAGACGTTTTGTTATAAAGCAAAACTTGCTCTTCATGCCAGGAAGATAACTTAGCATAGAATCATAGAGTCATAATATCATCATAAAATGTTCAAAGGGACCTTAGAGATCATCTGGGGGTTGGACTAGATGGCCTTTGGAAGATCTTTCCAACCCAGACCAATCTTTGATTCTGTGATTCTGTGATCTGCTTCCAAGCCCTCCTTCCCCATGGGCAGGGACACCTCCTACGAGACCAATTTGCTCAAGACCCTATCCAACCTGGCTTTGAACACTTACAGGGTTAGAGTGTCTACAGCTTCTCTGGGCAGCCTGCTCCAGTGCCTCACCACCTTCCTCCTAATGACTGATCTAAACCCATCTTGTTCCAGTTTGAAGCCATTACCCCTCGTCCTGTCATGCCATGCCTTTGTAAAAAGTTCTTCCCCATCTCTCCTAGAGGCCCCTTTCAGCTACTGAAAGACTGCACTGAGGTCTCTCCAGAGCCTTTCCTTCTCCAGGCTGAACAATCCAAACTTTTGCAGACCCCATGCAGTCCCCATAGGGGAGCCCATAGGCTCCAGCCCTCATGGGCATCATCTTCAGGGCCTCTTCTGGACATGCTCTAAGATTTCTATGTTCTTGTGTTGTGGAATCCAGAGCTGGACACAGTAATCCAGCTACTCATGTGTCTCTTGAGAGCAGAGCAGAAGGAAGATTCCTCTTCCTTGGCCTGCTGGTCACACTGCGTTTGATGCAACTTGGTTCAATAGAACTTACCTGTTCTAATTGCATGGAGCTTCCCCTGAAGAACAGAAAGGGCAGAGTAACACAGAAAGATCTGTGAAGGTGCAAGAAGTTGTGTTTATTGCTATGTGTAAAGCAATTTAACATTTTTCAGAGTAACTTTGACTGGTCAATGCCCCATTGGTGACGACCGAAATATATGCCATGCCTATCTAAGCCAACCTTCTGTCCTGTATCTTCACTTGCTTTTACCTAGTGTTTGCTGTAATCACCACAGGAAGAAAAACTTTCTCCCCCATCCCGTGTACTGAATGAACAATTAATAAGCAGGGCAGTAAACAGTTCCTGAAGGATTTTGCCTAAGGTAACTGTTGAACAGGAACCATGCTCCTAGCAATTGGAATAATTTTGGAAACAACTCTTGACCAAACTTCATGCTGCAGCTATCGTCATCAAGACACAGATGAGGAAGTAACTTTGAAAGGTCACCCTCCCACATGAACTATTTTAAACACGAAGATTGCTGATGAGATATTTAATAAACACAAACTTAAACATTCCCATTGTCTGCATTTAAAAAAAAAACATAAACAGTCTTGGCTCACAGATTCACAGAATGGTTTGAGTTGGAAAGGACCTTAAAGATCAGCCAGTTCCAACCCTTCTGCCATGAGCAGTGACACCTCCTACTAGACCAGCTTGCCCAAGGGCTCCATCCAACCTGGCTTGCAGCACTTGCTCAAGGAACCCATCCAACCTGGCTTTCAACACTCCCTCAAGGACCCATCCAACCTGTCTTGGAATCTCCACAACTTCTCTGGGCAACCTGTTCCAGTGTCTCACTACCCTTGTGGTGAATTTCTTTCTAACATCTAATCTAAATTGAGCTTCTTCCAACGCTGGCTGGGAAAAAAATGGGTTTTCAAAATACTGCTGTGATGTATAAATAACTAAAGATTAGAGGGCTTTCCACTGAAAGGAATAAAAAATTCTAGGTGTTCACATGTTACAAGTTAAAAAAATATGGCAAGCAGTTTATGTACTTTGCCGAGGTGTAACTGAGTTAGAGTGGCTGGTAGGACATGGTCTGCTAGTCAGGTGTTGGAAGATATGAGTCTTTAGGAGGCAAACTGCCTGTCTTGTTTGCACACCCCAGTGTTTCTCTCTCTAATCACAGAATCACAGCATCATTAAGGTTGGAAAAGATCTCCAAGATCATCAAGTCCAGCTGTCAACCCAACACCACCATGCCCACTAAACCATGTCCCAAAGTGTCTATGTGTCTTTTGAACACCTTCAAGTGACTTCATCACTTCCCTGAGCAGCTTATTCCAAAGCTTATGCCATGGTTAAAGTTCTTTAGCAAGCTTTTCCACCAGCCTAAGGAAACCAAAAGCTGTTGATAAATGTGCAACAGAAACGTGGTGACACCTGAACTTCCTGCTCTAACTCTCTGTCTCTTCGTACTTACTGAAGCAGCTCTGATACTTCCGCAGCTGTAACTACAGCTGCACTTCTGCATGCTGTGGATGCCAGGGACTTGCAAATTGAGCTAAATAAACTTTTCAGGACTCGGATAACAACACTAGAGAATAAAAAACAATGGTCTGGGAAGCAAAGCAGCAGAGAGAAACTGACCACATTGAAGAGAAGCCCTTCAGCTGGAGATTGAAATGCATTTGGTGGGATCCCTCCCCTTGTTGATACCAAGCTGCACTCTGGTTCACCTTGTGCTCCTTCACAAGCAAGGCGAATGTTGTCCAGATGGAGTCAGGCACTGAATGATGGGATCTTGGGACACTTGTTTGTCCATAAAATTTGCAGAGGATCTGATCACACTTCTTAGTCCAAAAAGTCTTCTGCTAATTCCAGAAGCGCTCAGTGAGAGAAAGGGAGATGGACTTAAATGATGTACCCGAGGTCAAGCTGTAAATTAGTAGCCATTTGGGAAGTACCTCACAAGTAGTCCCCTCCTGAGATCATGAGGCTGATCTACCTACCTGAAAATAAAGGAAAGCCAGGCCTGCCTGCAGTGATCAGTTTAGGGGAATCTGTGTTGAGCAATTTACTGTTAGATTCAATGAAAGGCAGAAAGAAGAGAAAGAAAAGCCTTGTAAAGCTCGACTGAACCGTGCTACCAGTGTAGCAGTCGTTCTTGGGCATGATGCTTTCAAGGAGTTGAGGCAGAACCTGCTCTTCCTGTGCAGTTTAATGAAAAGTGAGGCTGTGAAACACCTTCTGATGCAGAGTTCCAAGACTCTCATGAACATCTAACGCTGAACCTTAACACCACCAGAGCTGAGTGCATGCAGATAGCTGTATTTCTGAATTTTAACAGCATCTCTGCCCATTTACACCAGCTTAATATCTAGTCTAACATTCAATACAAGCAATTTTCTTGTCCCTTCCCAATTAGCTCCATTGTAGAAAACCTAATTAAATCATATCTTCTAGCAGGAACTAAGAATTCAAGAGCTACATGATTTTTTTTTTCCCCCACTTAATTAAAAGCTCTTCATCTTGAACTGTTAATTTTCTGAAAAAGATATCCAGCAGTTCTTCCTCTGATTCACTTTGGTTACTGAATGAAGTGGTTCATTTACTCTTGAGTTAACTTTTGAACTGTGTGCTCAGGCTCCAGCTCTTGTGAAGACCTTAGAAGATGATGGGAATCATAGCTGCTTTTCTCCTCACTTCTGGGTAAAATCTCTTCAGGTACAGCCTGTGTTTCTTTTGGGCCCAGAGAGACATCTGAATGATCATCAGGAAAGCAAAAATGCCAACTGTCAAGGGAAAAAATAAAAAAAGCAATATAGGATCATAAGACTTCTTTTCACAGAATTGCAGGGTTGTAGGGGTTGCAAGGGCCCTCTGCAAGGGGCCTCTGGAGATAGCTAGTTTGACCTCCTTGCCAAAACAGGGGCACCCAGGACAGGTTGCACAGGAATGTGTTCAGGCAGTTTATGAAAGTCTCTAGAGCAGTAGGCTCCACAACCTCTCTGGACAGCCTGGTCCAGTACTCTGCCAGCCTCAAAATAAAGAATTTTCTTCAACTGAAATGTCCTGTATTCCAGTTTGTGTCCATTGCCCCTTGTCCTATCTCTGGGCACCACTGAACAGAGCTCAGGCCCATCTGCACAATCCCCACCCCTTAGCTAGTGATCAGCATGGATCAGATCCTCTCTCAAGGCTGCTTTTCTCCAGGCTAAAGAGCCCCAGATCTCTCAGCCTCTCCTTGTAAGAGTCACCTCAGCATCTTTGTGGCACGCCATTGGACTCTCTCCAGTAGTTCCCTGTCTCTCTTGAATTGAGGAGCTCAGAGTTGGACACAATATCCTTGGCACAGCCTCACCAGGGCAGAGTAGGGTAGGAAGAAAAACTCTGCCCCCCCAACTCCCTCCAGTAAATAAATAAAGGTTGCCCTGGGGGGATTGTCCCATCCCAGTCACAACCGGCACCACCCCTGCTTGACTTCTGCAGCTGCTGAAGCTGTGTAGCTCCACAACAGCTCTCATTGTCTGTTTCCATGAGTACAGGGGGGCTGTGGAAAAGCCTACAGTGTCTTCTGTGGGCAGAGACAGGTTAACTCTGCTTGTACTCTCTGATACTATAGCCTGAGGCTCAGCTTCCAGGCCAGGATTTGTACAGATGATGTTCACACCTATGAGACATGCTCTGTATCACCTCTCACTTCACCAGAAGTGGTGAGGCCTCTTTGAACATGGTGTCATCTCAATGCAGTGTTGCCTATGGCCTTTCTCGACTATTCCTCTGGTTTCCTTTTGGTCTAGAACACTTCTTTGTTTTCACTTAAAACTCCTAGAAATGCTGTAACTCCCTGTGGTGTGAAGGCATCCCTTATTCCTGGAGCAAGCAGGTAGTAGTGCATGATTAGGTTAAGTTGCCTGGGAGCAAGGTCTCACAAAGCCTAACAAAGATCAATACCCAGGCTGCTGCTGTTAAGTTGTCTCTCGGGTACCTCTCCTTTCACGCTGAGTAGTAGTGAATGGGGAATACTTTCACAGGTGCTTTTTGGGTATTGTCTTTTCTTCCTTAAAATGAGCTGGTGGTTGAGGAAAATCCATTTGTATTCTGGTCAAGTTCTGCCTGGGACAACTAAAGCAAGGATGACCATGCTGCACATGTTGCTGCTCCCTGTCCTTGTAAACACAGCCTCACAATGTCCCAGTGTTTCAGATCATTTCTATGCCAGAGCCTAGACATAAAATTTCTATATCTCTTTGAACAAAATGAAGTTTTAATTTTTGCATGATGCAGTTGAGCTCACTTGTGAAATTCCTTCCTTTTCATTGGTAAGCCACATGGGTCTCCTTTTTTTGCAAGCTGCTTTCTGTAGGTTTCTCTTTTGAAACAGAAAGGTAATTAAAAAGTGACTGTTCTGGAAAGCTGAGTCCCAGGGATCATATTTGTGTAGGTATTTAGGTCTCTGAGGGTGCAGGAAAGCATTGAGCAGGAGTTGCAAATGATACTGAGCAGGCTGCTGTTAAAAGCAGGCTGCCTGAGACAAGCAAAGAGGGAAATGCCAGCAGGAACATGAGTGTCTTTCCTCTTTTGAAATACTAAGCACATCTGTTTTCCTCTCCCTATTAGGGTGTACAGTATAAAGGAAGTTTTCCTACATCAAAATGATTGACTGTAGATGAAGAACACTGCCATTTTGCTTCCCTAAATTTCAAAGTCTGTTTTCCCATGGAAACAGAAGAAAGAGCAGTATTTCACAAGAAGCAGAGAGCTAGTTTTGATCAAAAGAAGGTGTTGCAGTAGTGTTTGCACTCTCCCCAGCTTTCTAAAGGCAGCACTTTGAAGGTTTCTAATCATGTTGCAATTCCTGAAATGACAGTTTAGAGGCTATCTCCATTCTGCTAAAAACTTACCTGGCAGGGTTTGTGTCATCACAGTGAAACTAATCCAAGACCCAACCTGTTGCAAAGAAAAAGGCTCTGTTAATTGTAAACTCCACGCAAAGCAGAAGGGAAAGTGTTCAAAAGC
>VWZE01005900.1:159682-207278 GCA_013396675.1 Eubucco bourcierii
CCTTCCAGTATCTGAAGGGGGCCTACAGGAAGGCTGGGGAAGGATTATTTACAAGGTCCTGCAATGACAGGACAAGGGGCAATGGGCTTAAACTGGCCGAGGGGAGATTTAGACTAGATGTTAGGAGGAAGTTCTTTACAGTAAGGGTGGTGAGGCACTGGAACAGGTTGCCCAGGGAGGTTGTGGATGCTCCCTCCCTGGATGTGTTCAAGGCCAGATTGGATGAGGCCTTGAGTAACCTGTACTAGTGGGAGGTGTCCCTGCCTATGGCAGGGGGTTGGAACTAGATGATCCTTGAGGTCCCTTCCAACCTTACTATTCTATGATTCTATGATTCTATGATTCTCGTGAAAGAAGGGAGTGATGCTTCTACTGGAAATGGAGGGGGAATGGCTAGAAGGGACCCTCTGCATTGTGGGGAATGGGGTGAAGGGATAAGTGCTGAGTCCTTGCACAATACTGGAGGGGAACATCACAGAGTCATGATACTAATGTGAGCGGAGAGAAGGTTTGGAGAGGAAACATTTGTGGGAGCAAGGAGACTAATGTACAGAATGTAATGTGCAGATTAAGAGTTGACCTGCTGGAAGGCAGCTCCATGGAGAAGGACCTTGGCATCCTGGTGGACATTAAGTTACCCATAAGACAGCAGTGTGCTCTCATGGCCAATAAAGCAAATGGTCCACTTGGGGTGCATTAAGAAGAATGTGGCCAGCAGGTTGAGGGAGGTTTTCCTCCCCAACTACTCTGCCCTGGTGAGGCCACATCTAGAGTCTTGGGCCCAGTTCTGGGCTCCCTAGTTCAAAAGGATCAGAGATATACTAGATAGTGTCCAATGGAGGCTATGAGGATGACAAAGGGACTGGAACATCTGCCTGATGAGGAAAGGCTGAGAGACCTGGGGCTAGTTAGTCTGGAGAGGAGAAGGCTGAGAAGGGATCTGATCAGTGTTTACAAGTATCTGAAGGGTGGGTGTCAAGAAAAAGGTACCAGGTTCTTTTCAGTGTCGTTCTATGGTAGAACAAGAGGCAATGGCCACAAACTGGAACACAGGAAATTCCACCTCACCACTAAGGAAAACTTCTTTACTGTAAGTGCAACAGAGCCGTGGAGCAGGCTGCCCAGTGAGGTTGTGGAGTTTCCTTCTCTGGAGACTCAAAATCTGCAGGGAGGTGTTCATGTGTGATCTACCCTGGGTGATCCTGCTTTGGCAGGAGTTCTGGACTAGATGATCCCTAGAGTCCCTTCCAGCCTCTACCGTTGTGTGATTCTGTGTGCAGAGGGAACTGTGTGGAGGTGAGGCAGAGCTTCGGCAGGCAGAGGGTGAAAGACAGTAGCCACCTACCCTATCTGTATAAACAGAGGAAAGTCATGTACCTCATATGTGTAGTTGGGGCAGGATACAAGCAAGAAGAGCCAAGTGAAGGGGTTGTAGGTTGGACTTGGAAAACAGGCTTGGCTTCCTTTAAAGAAAGAAAAAGAAAGAAAATAATAAACCAGACAAAACCAGGTTCAACACAGGCAAGCAAAGGCAGTGAGCCTAATCACATCTCTTCTATGTAACAGCCACTCCCTTGGCCAACGCTCCCAGTGTACAACATGTCAGAAGTGTTTCTGTTCTGTTCTTTGGGACAGAAAAAGCTATATTTACCCAGGTGAGACTGCTGCTTAGTGAGCCGTGGATCACTTTTTACAGCAAGGTTTGGCATGGCTGAAGGATGCGAAGGGAAGGACAGGCAGTTCAATGCAGAACAGCCAGCAGGTATGGGATAGAGGCTCTGCTGGGGTATAAGATGCAGCTGCATCTCATTCAGCCTAACTCAGGGATGTGAACCTGTCCCCCCCTACATCCTCATCCTTCATCCCAGGGTGAGGGAAAACAACTCCAATGCTAACATGATGGCTGAGTACAGCCACTTGTAATGGTCACACAAAATGCTACACATGCAACGATTCATTTTAGAGTTGTGGCAGCAGTGTTGTGTTGTCTTTAATGCTTGTAGGCACTGAAAGTGTAAATTAATTATTTGGGCCTTGCAGCTTTTCAAGTGAATTAGGCCCCTTGCAGGGAAAAAAAAAAAAAACAAACAAACAAACAACAAAACAACAACAAAAAAAAAACAAACAAACAAACAAAAAAAACCAAAAAAAACAGTAAGTATCTGTCTAACCACAACACATCAAAAGCTTCCTGGAATAGAAACTGCTTTCAGTATGTGAAGTTGTGGTGAAGGGTTTTCTTGGACAGAGCATCATTGCAGGAGACTAAACTCTCATTATCTGAAAACACATTTTACTTTCTAGTGTGTGTATATATATATATAAATAACTTTTCTTCTCCTGGCACAAAAGACCCTGAAGGCCCATGATTGGAGCAACTCTTCAAGAGCACACATATACATTGATGTCTATGTAAGCATTCAGGGGCCTGCTTTTGTGTGTGTATTGCTGTAAGAAATGCACACACCTGGAAAACTCTGCAACCTAGCTGTAAAGTTTTTGAGACTTATTGAAAACAGAATCCTCTGTTGTCAGACTGGATGAGAACTTCCATCTTTAAATCCATATTTAAATTGCTCTTGTGCCTAATGGAGATAAATTTGGTTTAAGCTTTGGAACCACAGTGTTGATAATGTTTCTTTGTCATCACGTTTATTTTTAAGCTGTTATACCAATGGCGTGGTACCTGCTTCATCTTTCTTTATTCTGTGGATGTAGATACCTAAATTCCTGTACATCAGCAAAAGACGGATAGGTAGAGCACACTTCAGTCTTAAACAGACAAACAGGCAACAAAGACAGACCTGAGTGACTTGGGTGAGCTAAAGCTACATTGATAAAGTGGTTTCCAGCTTCACACATCTGCAAGACATTGAAAACGTATTTTCAGTGGCATGCTTAAAATGCTGCTGTAAGTCTGTTGCCTGTAACCAAAATTCCTCTCATTAAAACTTAAGTCTTTGTATCCAGCCAGTCTGTAACTTGAAATAGCTCCTCCAGGGGAAATGCATTCTGTGCCCTTTGTCAAACACAGAAGTGTCTGGTGTGCGCCACGAGCACAGCCTGGGTTGAGATCCCACCTTTCAGCTCTGGAGAGCCCAGTGCAGACAAGCCTTCTGTGTAGTTACCATGCTCAGTATATGCAGCATGGATTTGGTCCAGTGAGACAGGAAAGGCTTCCTGGGGCCTAGAGAATTCAGAACCGATCATAGACTCCTTTCAGCTGGAAAAGACCTTTAAGATCACCAAGCCCAGCTCTACCAAGTCTGGTGTTAAACCATGGCCCTTAGCAAGACACTTGTCTGAGCTGGACATCGTTGTCAGGATTGGGTGCAGGCCAGGCTGCAAAGGAGCAGGTGAAAGGTCAACCACTGGTTTTGTAAAGATGTCATGGGTTAGCAGTGGCTGCCCTCTTCCCACACACATTTTCAAAGATGTGACACCTTTGTTACACCAGTTCTCTAGCTCTGGAGAACGGCTCTTGTAAGGAGTGGCTGAGGGAACTGAGGTTGTTTAGTCTGGAGAAAAGAAAGCTGAAGAGAGACCTTCTGGCTTCCTGCAACTCCTTGAAAGGAGGTTGTAACTAGGTGGGGGTTGGTCTGTTCTTCCTAGAAACAAGGGACAGGAAAAGAGGAAACATCCTCAAGTTGCACCAGGGGAAATGTAGGTTCATTATGAAAAGAACTTTATTGACTGAAAAGGTTCTCAATTACTGGAACAGACTCCACAGGGATCTGGGGTTTAGGCTGGATGTTAGGAAATATTTCTTCACTGAAAGGGTTCTCCAACATTGGAATGGTCTGCCCAGGGCAGTGCTGGAGTCACCATCCCTGGAGGTGTTTAAGCAGCCTGTGGACCCAGGCCCTAGGAACATGGTTTAGTGTGGACCCTTCAGTGCTGAGTCGAGATTTGGACTGGATGACCTTTGAGGTCTCTTCCAGCCAGGTGTACTCTGTGATTCTGTGTTTGAACCCATATTGCTGGAGGTGTTTCAAAGAGGCAGAGATGTGGTGCTGATGGCCACGTTTTAGCACCATCCTTGATAGAGTTAGAGAATGGTTGGACTGGATGATCTTAAGGGTCTTTTTCAACCAAAGATTCTAAAAAGAAAAAATAGAATGAATGAAAAGGTAATGGTTCTCTGAGAGCAGACTGGTTTGATGCGTAGAAGTTGGGAACTGATAAATGAAAGGGAACCAGTATTGTTCCTGGTTGTACTACACTCTGGTTATGCCATTTCCAGCCCTAACCAACCTCTCAGACTCGGTCTTTAACATTTAGATAGCTTATATCTGTGGAATAGGCACCATGGGAGAGGGGAGATTTAGACTGGAGATTAGGAAGGAATTCTTTCCAGTGAGGGTGGTGAGACACTGGCACAGGTTGCCCAGGGAGGTTGCGGCTGCTCCCTCCCTGGAGGTGTTCAAGGCCAGGTTGGACGAAGCCTTGAGCAACCTGGTCCAGTGGAGGATGTTCCTGCCTGTGGCAGGGGGGTTGGAACTAGGTGATGTTTGAGGTCCCTTCCAACCAAAACCGTGGTTTGAATGTAGGAACAAATGAATGAATGTCTCTCCACTTGATTATACACAATGTAGTATAAGTTGATTTCAGATTTGCTTGTGGCTTTCAGGGCTTTGCCAATTGCAAGTGTAGAATCAAACCTAATTATTACTTATGTTTAAAGTAGGAACTGGTAGGAAAAACCAGTTTAAATTCCTGAAAAATAAAGCCTGTCAGTATAAAAATCTAATTTTATGTTTTTCATTTTTCCTCTGCCTCATGAAGAAAACCAAATTGCTGTATAGATTTCAGTCTCAGGCTGAATTGAACTTCTTTATACATTTTCAGGTTTGAAGACTGATTTCTCCTCTGAAATTCAAAAAATGCAGTGCTAAAAAATCTGTGTTCTCTTATGTCAGTCATCACTCCAAATTTCACAAAGCTGGATAAAACTAAGAAATTAAAATCCAAAGCAAGAGAGCTAAAATCTGGAGACAAAACCAGCGTAAAGTCTCAAAACCGATACAGAAATAAAGAAAGGGGATGGTAATTTTTAAAAGCCGGTTCTGAAAGCCATCCATAACTAACTTCAATTAAAGATGATTGAAAGGAGTCTGCAACTTCATTTTCTGTTGCCATGTGCTGCTATCTGGAGAGCATTACTGAAGAATTCATCCTTTTTTGGCAGAGAGCTGTCTGTGGGGTTTGTTAGGAAATATTAAATTGCTTCTATTAGCAAAGCTGTTATTCTGCGTGGATTATGTAGTCATGGGTCAAACCCTGCAGTCCTTTTATGGTTTTTAATTACAGCTAACTGGCTGGTTTCGATCATAAACACCAGATGTAAAACACTAAATAGCCAGGAAAGGAAATTTTATTCTAAAATAATATCTCAGAAGCTATAATTCTAGCCAGAGCCATAGAAGTAATTTCAATTTATGTACTTCCAATTATAAACTAAGAACAGAGATTCACAGAATGGTTTTGTGTTGGAAGGGACCTTAAAGATCTAGCTGATCTTTTCCAATCCCACTGCCATGGGCAGGGACACCTCCCACTAGACCAGGTTGCCTTGTCTAACCTGCCTTTGAACACTTTCAGAGTTGGAGCCTCCACTGAGCAACCTGTTCCAGTGCCTCACCACCCTCATAGGGGAGAATTTTGTCTGATCTAAATCCAGCTTCTTCTAGTTTGAAACCATCACTCCTCATCCTGTCACTCCATGCCCTTGTGAAAAACTCCTCTCCAGCTCTCCTGGAGGCTGCTTCAAATACTGGAAGGCTACTCTAAGATGTCCCTGGAGCCTTCTCTTCTCCAGGCTAAACAATCCAAACTCTCTCAGACTGAGAGGTTTTTTTCTAATTATTATACGTTGGGTAGTTTGGCTTTTGGGGTTTGTTTTTTTTCTGACAACTATTAAAGAAAAAAGTTTCAAAGCTGAAAGTATTGTTATGAAACATTGTGCACACTGAAATGTGCAGTGCCCAGGCTACTGCAGAGCAAGACAGACCCACACGCTCTGCTCAATTCCTCCTAATTCTGTAATCAGTTCCAAGGAAAACAAGTACAGAGAATTTCTGTAGGGATTTTTCCTGGCTTACCTTTGACTCTGCAGTTGCATTCTGCTCTAATTAGCTCGTGCCCCTCTTTAGAAATGTGACTGCTAATGCTCTATATCAAGAAGTGCTGCTACATGTGAGCTAGTCCTGAGTCAGTCTCTCAGACAGAAAATACGAGGCAGTGGGGAACAGCAGAAAAATGGCCTAGGATATTTATGTTAAAATATTGAAGCCTGCTTACTCTTTCCTCCTCTTTACATTCCATCTGTAGTCTATGAGAAAAACATCCCTGCAGAGCTTTGAGTAATTCCTCTAAATGTGAGAATCTTTCAGAAGGACCTGCTGACACTCTTCAAATTGCTCACTACTGTTGTTTACAACATCTGTATAGAGTTAAATCAAGATATGTACTAAAGGCAAGCTTTACAAGGGGGTGGGGGTGGAAAAGAAATCTTCCTAATATTTTATTCATGTTTTAGCAACTTGTGAAAACAGCTTAAAATTATTTTATTCTCTATGTTGCTGGTTTATGTTTATTATTTGGGAACCTGCCAGAGCAAGGTCTGAAAGGGAAGGGCTTTGACTTTCCATGGGTAGGAAATTCTGAGAATTCAGGCCACAGAGCAAGTGCTGATGTAGCTCTAAAGGAGATAGGCCATATTTTATTGCGGATACCCCCAACAGGACTCATCTCTTGGCCTGATGGCAGCATTTTCCATAAAAGTTATAGCAGCGTGTGTTACCTTGGAGCAGAGAAGGAGGTTTCATTAGACAAGAAGGCTTCTCTTGCAGAGATTTTGAGGAGGAGGACTTTTACTGGTAGCACTGAGTACTCAGGCAAGCAGTGTCCTTAGTTTCAAGTAACCTTGAGCTTAGGAAAGGAGCAGACAGGGAAGCTCTGGGTGCATCACTGTCTACTGCTGTCTCCACAGTACATGAATATTGCTTTCAGCTGCAGAGTCTCATTGAGGTCATGAAGTTCTTCATAGAAGTGTTTCGCTTGTCTTTGCTATACCTTATTTGAGCAGGAAAAGCTGAGAACTGAATGACCAATCTCAGGGACAAACAGTGCCCAAACTGTGATCTTTAAGGGTCACAATTTATGGAAGCATTTAAATACTGCTAGGGGGTTGTTGAATGCTTTTCTGAATAGTATTTGCCTGCAGGTTCCTGGACACATTACCATCCCATCCTCCTGTTGTATTTCTGGAAACCAATCTGTGCCTGATTCTTAAAGAGGCTGACTGGTTTGACTGCTGACCCATGCTTGCTTGGGCACATCAATATTCAGCATTTCCAAGTGCAATCCCCCAGAGGACAGCAGAAAATATACATGTCCATAAGAATTCTTGGTGAGCCTCTGTCTCACGCTGTGGTTTACGTTCAGTCAAACACCAGGTTCAGTGATCTCAGCCATCCTTTGTCACCTGAACTTTCCCTTGGCTTTGACCCACTTTGGCAGGGTCTGGTTTTACTGGTTTTAATATCTATTGAGATTAAGTTATTCAGGGCACACAGTACAATTGCAAAATCTATTTACAAAGCAATTCTTCAGTGTTTTAAAAATGACAAGTTCCCATCTGTCTAAATATTAGTGCTTTTACGCAGTTATGAGTAGTAATCACAGAATTGCTTTGGATGAAAAACCCCTTTAAGATCATCCAGTCCAACCATTCCCTAACTCTGCCAAGTCTGGTGCTAAACCATGGCCCTCAGCACCGCATCTCTGCCTCTTTGAAACACCTCCAGGGTTGGGGATTCTGTTCCAGTCCTTGAGAACCCTTTTAGGCAACAAGCTTCTGATATCCATTGTAAACCTCTGCTAGTACAATGCTGGTATCATGGGTCTCAAAGTACCTCTGATTAAGCTCTGTATAGGTAGATACTACTAGGAAACTTCCTGGCCTAGAAACCTTAATAGACTGCCACAAAATCCAGTCAAAATACCTAAAGCTATGGAGATATAGATATAGATATAGATATAGTTATAGATATAGATACAGATATAGACAAACACATTTTGCTAAATCACAAGTTACTCCTATCTCATAATCATCAGTAACACTTTATTTTTATACATACCAGAAAAGTAAGGGCAGCAAACGAAACTTGTCTGTGTCCAAATGCTAGAAAAGAGAGTGAAGTTACAGGTTGCATTTTAGAGTAAGCATGTAGTTTACTGTGGATGAAATGAAAGTAACGCTGAGGAGCAGAGCTGCTTCTTTACTGACAGGCTCTCTGCAGAAAGAATGGACATTGTCACACACAACCTGAAGGCAATGAAGATTGTAACAGCACTCTGCTAATGCTGACCTCTTCACCACTGATTTCAAGGTAGTTTTCACCTGATCTCTTATTAACTGTGAACTTCATATATGCAAGTGTTTTTCCCAGATCACCTGATGATGTTCTATTCCTTAGAAAGGCAAGGAGAGGGATGAAGTAAAGGTCAGTGGCAGAACCAGGCAGGGAATCACAGCCTTACCCATCAAGCCTTCTACCTCCATGAGTAGAAAACTCAGGACAAAACCTATCCATTACTTTAACAGTGAATCTTTCCTGTGTAGCCACCATGTGCTTCACAGTCCTACCATGCAAAAAACATATTTAGCCTTTGCAGTTTCCATATCCCTTTACTTCTTGCTGCTGTGCCCAGACTACTTTAGTGCTGTAGCATGCTAATCTCCAAGGATTTACAGTCCTCAAGCAAACCATGGTCGTGGTTGAGGGACACAAACCATGGGTGTGTGCTTCGCTTACCTTACCGAGCCCTATCAAGCCTTTACTTTGGAGAACCTCTTTTCTCTGGCTGGCCCACAACTCCTCTGCTGTGATATGGGCAAGTGCTAAAACTCCTCCTCAGAACAATCAGCACATGTCAGCATGAGTATGCAGCTGCTAAGCAGATGTTCTTCATGACTTCGTTGTCATCTTGACTTAATTTAATACTACTGCATAGCATTCCACAACTACCTGCTTGCCTGTCTTTTTACCTGTCACCAAGCCAAAACTCTCTCCGGATATTCATAGAACACCAGGTTGGAAGGGACTTAAGGATCATCCAATCCAACCTTCCAGGTTAAGAATATACTTTAAATGAGATGACTTAGCACCCTGTCAAACTGGGCCTTGAAACTGTCCAATGCAAGGTAATCCACCACTGCCCTTGGGAGTTTATTTCAATGTCTAATAGATATGACTGTGGAGGTCACCTGTTCCTGCATCCAAACTAAACAATCAGTGTTTTTTACTGATCCACCTAACTATGCCAGAGGGCTGGTGATCTCCAGAGGGCATCAGAAACAGGTACCCCTAACTGTTATTTTAAAGCAGTGGCAAGCAATTTAAGGTAATTCTTCTTAACACTTTCCCTGTTGGAAAGCTGCATATCAAACAAATGGTTTCCTTGATAGACAGGTTGCACCCAATGATTTGATGGCCCAGCCTGCTAGGGAGGTCTCCACATTGTTTGCAGCACTACTGTTAAAGCCACTCCAAATTCATCTGTCTTTCTGTGAATCACATCATTCTGAAACAGAACTTTTGTGTTATATTGAAAGGAAAGCAAGTGCCATGTAGGAGATTTTTTTTATCTAAAAACAAAATCATAATCAGAATGGTTTGGTTTGGGACGGACCCTAAAGGTCATCTAGTTTCAGCCCTCTACCATGGCACAGAAGCAGCCTGTCCCCATGTCCCATAAGATGGGCCAGCAGGAAAGAAGGCCAGCACGTAGAGCTGTGGCTGGAACTCAGGAGGGAGAAGAGAGTTCATGCATGTTGGAAAAGGGGTTGGGCCACTCAGGAGGACTACAAAGACACAGTGAAGCAATTGTAGGGAGTAAACTGGAAGGGCCAAAGCCCAGCTAGAACTCAATCCCATAATAACAAAAGCTTCTATAAATACATGAGCAACAAAAGGAAGACTAGGGAGAGTCTCCATCCTTTATGGGATGCAGGTGGAAACATAGTGACTAAGAGTGAGAAAAAGGCTGAGGTGATCAATGCCTTCTTTTCCTCAGCCATTAGGTGTTTGCTGGGTAGCCAGCCCCTCCAGCTGGAAGGCAGGGATGGAGAACAGGAGACCTCCATAATTCAAGAGGTAAGGGTGAGTGACCTGCTGAACCACCTAGACATACACCAGTCTATAAAGCCAGATGAGTGACACCCAAGAGTGTGAGAGACTTGGCAGATGTGCTCACCAAGCCACTCTTCACCATTTTTCAGCAGTCCTGGCTAGCCAGGGAGGTCCCAAGAGACTGGAGGTTAGCAAGTGTGACAGCCATCTACAGGAAGGGCCACAAGGAGGACCCAGGGAACTACAGAGCTGTCAGTCTGAACTCGGTGCCAGAGAAGACCATGGAACAACCATTGTGATTCTGTAACTGGCTTTCTCGAGGCACCACACAACCTGCCTTTGAACAGTTCCAGGGTGACGACCTCCACAACTTCTCTGGGCAACTTTCCTCCTAATGTCTGACCTAAATCTAACTTCTTTCAGTGTGAAGACATTCCCCCTCCTCTTGTCACTCCATGCCTTTGTCACAAGTACCTCTCCAGCTTTCCCAGAGGCCACTTCAAATACTGGAAGGCTGCTCTAAGATATCCACTGAGCCTTTTGCTCTCCAGGCTGAACAGCCATAACTCTCTTAGCCTGTCTCCACAGGAGTGGTGCTTCAGCTTTTCCTTGGACAGGGAGTAAGTTGATCTCTGGCTAGAGTTGTCACATATTCTCACCTGAGGACCATCTATTGATGTTGGGTGATTTAGAGTTGCATACCAAACAGGTTTTACATCAAGGTCAGCTTTGTGTTCTGCTTATACGTACATGGTGGCGTGTAGCGGGGGTGGTTGATGTAGTATGCAATCCAGGAAGTGAATCCCCAGTAAAAGACACAGCCCTGGCATGGAGAAAAGATACTTTTTGTTAGAAAGAGAGGCGAGCAAGTCCACACTGCAGCTTCACAGAAATTCTGGCAGGTGCTTGTCCTGGTCTGAGCCAGAGCAGCAATTATTCTGGTTGGTGCTGTGACTTCCTAGCTCAACCTCTGCTCAGTCCCTTTCTGTAACTCAGGGAATGTTTTCACAGACCGTGACTGCTCCTAGCAGTGAGAACACTGAGTACCAAGGGTTGGGGTGCAGAACAAGGGCACTGCTACATCTTCTGTGCTGCATGGGGGTGCAGAGTCAAAGGCCACACCTGGAGAGAGGAGTGGACAGTTCAGGTGACCCTACCCTGAGCAGCAATGTCCATTCTATGGGCATCATATTTAACATAAAGCCGACAGATCATGAGGGTCAACTGCTTCTTCAGTGGCCAGAATCCAAAGAGGAATTTGTTTATTCTGACTTTCATCTTGATCCATGAGTTCCTGAATTCCCAGTTACTGCAACCAGTTCCCAAATCTGGTTCCCATATGCTGCCAAGTCTGGTCTGGGTCTTCTGCCACGGCATCACAGGTGGCAGTGACCAGTTGCATAAGGGGTTGGGTTCCATATCAGTTTGTATCTATTTGTATCTATTTCTTTTTAGTGTCTTTTATTAAAGCAGGTTTAGTTTCTTTCCCAATCCATCAGTCTATCTTCCTTGCTCCCTTTCTCTTACCTTTGGGAAGGGAGAGGGGCAGATAGTAAGCCTCTGGCAGTCAGTTAGTGGCCAGCCCAGCCCTAACCCTTCATAGTGCAAAACCCAGATGACAAGTAAAAGAGTTTGCAGTGACTTCTTGAGTCACAGGATGTGGATCTTTTTAAGATGCTATGAAGCCACGAAAAAACTTAAAAGGATGCACCACGTAGGGGTGCATTTTCTAGAATGTGCTTCATGCCAGTTGTGAGAACTGATGCTGTTTTCTCTTTACTTGATTCTGCTGCTGAAGGGCACATTTCTCTGTGTAGTCCTATTAGAAGTCCAGGGCTGGCTAACAGGTGAACTGTTAGTCTACTTCATACTCAGCATGGATTTGCCATTGGAATGGGCTGCCCAGGGAGGTGGTGGAGCCACCATCCCTGGAGGTGTTCAAGAAAAGACTGGACGAGGCACTTAGTGCCATGGTCTAGGTGATTGGCTAAGGCTGGGTGATAGGTTGGGCTGGGTGATAGGTTGGACTGGATGAACTTGGACATCTCTTCCAACCTTGTTGATTCTATAATTCTATGATTTCCAATTGCAATAGAGCTATCCAAACAGAACCAAGTGAGACAATAGAAAGTAAAACTGAGTTGATCTGGTTTAACCTGAAAAGTGAAACAGAACAAAGCAAAACAAAACAACAAACCAAGGCACACAGTTCCTATAAAGATACTTGAACTACACACTGCATCTACTCCCATGGATTCAGCCCCACTTCATCCTCTTGATAAAAGAATCACTGCAACTCTCTTTTCTTGGTGATTGAAGCTGTGGCCCAAGCAGATATAATGTAATCATTTTCTTGCCCTGCCTAGCTCCCACCCTTTGTACAAGAGAAAAATAAACCCCACTAGCCAAAGAACCAAAACCACCCTGGAGACTGGAGAAAGCCTTTCTATGTATCCCATACATAGTAATAGCTGCTCAGGAAGAGCAATGCACTGGGGCTGGTTGCAGCTTATGAGTCTGCCTTACAAGGAGAGGCTGAGGTAGCTGAGGCTGTTTAGCTTGGAGATTGAGGGGGGGATATCATTAATGCTGATCAGCAGCTAAAAGATGAGTATCGGGAGGATGGAACCAGACTCTTCTCAGTGGTGTGCAGTGACAGGATGAGAGGTAATGGTCACAAACTGGAACACAGGAGGTACCACGTAAACATAAGGGAAAACGTCTGCCCTTTGAGGTTGGCAGAGCACTGGGACAGGCTGTAGATAGAGGTTTTGGAGTCTCCATCTCTGGAGGCAGTCAAAACCCAACTGGACATGTTCCTGTGTGATCTACTCCAGGTGATCCTACTCTAGCAGGGGTGTTGAACTAGGTGATCTTCAGAGGTCACTTCCCATCCTCACCATTCTGTGGTTCTGAGATTCACCGAGATCTTAAATGTATTGCAAATCCTTTCAAGGGAGGGCCCATACACCACACTGGATGGGAAGTGAAGGGACACAAAATGACCAATGCTGAGTATGTGAAATAAAATAAAGAAGAGCCTATGATTAATTACACAGCCGAAATTTGGGAAGCTTTAGGAGACAGAAGACTTTAGGCCAGCTCATTATCTTCCTTCCTGAGGCTTGCACCTATGGAAGGAAATTTGGGGTTAGTTTTTTTTTTTCCCCTTTAATGCAAGGACTGTCTCTTGATATTGGTCTGAGGATGTAGAGTTTTATTTCTGTCAGCATTGCTAGATATTGCAGCAGCATATCTCATAATAAAAATAGTGTTCAGCCTGAAAAATATTCTGGACATGACAGTCAACCCCTTGGGTGGATGAGTCAAAGTGGACATTGACATGCAGAAGCTAAAATGGACATTGATTTTAGTTTGTGCCCTTGGGGACATGGCCCTGAAGTTTTTCCTGTATTTGTATTTTGAGTAATCATAATTCCTGGAGCTAGAAAATAAATTAAATTTCCTATCCTCCCATAAGGATTGCTCTGATATGAGGATAATTCTCTCTTACATAATATGATAAACATATTGTCACCTTTATCATATTTTTCAGAGGAGTGTGCCCTCCAGAAAGCTTGTGAACAAATAAGGTCTCCAGAAGATGCCTGGTGTAGTGTAAACAATGGCAGAAGCAGGCCAAGCTGGAAGAAGAGGAGGGAGGGGGGGGGAAAGGAAATTAAGGTAAGTGAAAAATTGCTTTTTATTACTCCACAGTTTAATGTCACAAAAGGAAAAAGGACTGATATTCCAAAACTGCAGAGTCACACCAAAATCATGAGGTTTAAGATTTTGTCTTAATTGAAGCATCTGGAGAATTAATGAAATCATTTTCAGTGTCATGTGAAGTTGCTTTTATTTTGCAGGAAAGCAACTTCTTTTTACTAGCCTTGAATTAAGAAGAGCTCCTTGAGCTCTGAATGTGCTGCACAGCCCTGGCAAGGCATTAAAACAGGACAGCTGTGTGTACAAGCAGGCGTCTGCTCTGCTTTGCCAGAAGACGTCTCCCATGTTTTAATGCCACCTTAATGCTCATGGAGGATGTGTCTGACATTTAAAAACCATTCTGAATATCTTCTGAATGGTTTCCTTGTCCTTTGCCAACTCGAGGAGCTGCGTGGAGGTGGTTTGCATTTCATTTCCTTGCGGACACAGAAATGAGGCTTTGTTGCAAAGTCAATCCGTTCCAATGGCTTTTTTGTTGCCTCTTACAAAGAAATGAGGTAATTGCTGTCAGAATTATTGTGCTGATTCTCTGTTGAGGAGGGTTATGAAACAATAACAGGCATTGCTGATTAGCTTCCAAGAATGGGTTGCATCTCATAATGCTGAGTTTCGGAAACAAACATCAAGAGTGATTCCTGGTGGCGTTTTCTCTTCCTTACATTTACTGGACTACCTGAGCCCATCTCACTGCACACCAATTACAAGACATCAATCAAAAGAGGTTTTCAGCATGTGCAGTCTCAAACACTTTTATTGTGCATTTTGTATGGTAGCCAGAGTCAAAGATTAAAGCATTTTAAAGTAATTAAACTAGAGAGAGCTAAGAAAATTAAACTTGAGCTAAGAAAATTTCAAACACTTAGTGACTTATCCGAAGTCTGAAACAAAATTCTACCTTTGGGAGTTTTAAAATTAATTTGGTTTAGGATGGAGACCTCAGGTGAACCCATTAAGGAGCGGTCACTACAAGGATTCTACACATCCCTTGCCCACGTAAAAGAAGGTTAAAGATATTTCTGGCTGTTCTGTGCTACCGGAGTGTCTCTCCTCTAAGTGTACAAGCAACAAAAGGAAGGCAAGGATCTTACAACCTTGGATTTCAATTCAGCTATTCTGTTCTCATTCCCAGCCTCACTAACTCACTTAATGTCTCTGCAAGTCTCTGCTCTTCCATCTGTAAATGGGTTTAGTATTTGCTGTTTCTCTGCTGTATACCAGCTCCTTTGATTCTACAATCATAGTGTGGGGAAGGAGTACAGTTCCTTGAGGATCTTATTTCCCTTTGCATCCATCTGCTTCCAGTGCTCCAACTTAGGCAGCCAACAAGCTTTCTTTGATCATGTTTCACCCCTCTGCCAGGCATTAATTCCCCAGAATGGGGACAGTCACACTGAAGAGAAGTAAATTCCTTAAGTGTGATAGTTCTGCCTGACTCACACACCCAGAAGGTGTGGTCTGTGCTTTGCTAAGCTGGTATCTGCTCATGTTTGGTGGTAAGGTGTTGGAAGCTGCAAAAGAGGGGCTTTTCTCAAAGGCATGTAGTGACAGGATGAGGAGGTAATGGCTTCAAATGGGAAGAAGCTCCATTTAGATTAGACATTAGCATAAAATTCTTCCCCATGAGGCTGGTGAGGCACCGGAACAAGTTGTAGAGAGTTGTGGAGGCTCCAATCCTGGCAGTGTTCAAAGCCAGGGTGGATGGGGCCTTGAGTAACCTGGACTAGTAGGATGTGTCATGCCCATGGTGGAGTGGGTCAGAACTAGATTAACTTTAAGGTTCCTTCCAACCTAAAGCATTCTATGGTACCTACCCTCCTGCAGTGGTTGTTGGGTGCAGTGCCTTGAGCACTCCTAGAGATTATTGTGCGTATCTGCTTGCCCCTTTCTTGTCTGCAGCAGTTCTTAATCTCTGCTATTGAGCATTTCTGTCCTTCAAAACACTTGGGAACGTCAAGGAGCTGTTGAAGGTTTTCAAAAGTTATCTTGGTTGGCTGTCCTTTCTTCATTGCTTTTTGACATCCTCTTGAGTTCTATCAGGCTAAGGAGGTTTCATTCACTTGAAGTGAGTTCCTGCTGTGTTATATAGAAGCTGGTTAATTTTCCATGTTGGCATCACTTTTCCAGTGATGGAGAGAAGCAAAACTATCTGATTTATGCTCTTATATGAGCTCCTCTGATTCATTTATGTATGATTAGATGCAACCTGTGCTCTTTGATGTTCTAGAACAGTGGCTGAGCTCTTATTTTTGTTTGTCACTAAGGAGTTTGCTGCTTAGAAGTCTTTCAGAATTTGTAGGTGTTGTGTATGGCACTGGGGAACAATCACAGTTTGAAGAGGTTCATTTGGAAAATCTAGAGTACTAATTCTGAATTCCTGTGGTGCCTGTTTTTGGTTTCTCACTTGTTCCTGACCTGACTCATGGCATGCAGACCTTGCAGAATTCCTCCTGGTTCTGCCTAGGTGAAAACTGGTGTAGGGGTAGTTATCTTCTGTGCTGGATGCTGAGTGGGATCGTGCTGTGAAGAGATGAGGACTGGGACCTGAAGTCTCATCCTTTCTTCTCTGCCAACTGTGTCTTTGAGTTCCTACCCACTGTGTTTATTATTTCCCCTTCAGTTCAAGCTGCACATCTGGAATGCTACTGCATCTCCCATTGTGACCAATTGCAGCCACCGCTGTAACTGGGATTCCAATTTCTCATCAGTCTTATGAGTGCTGCTAAAATGCCAAAAGCAATCTGGAACTCCCAACAACTCTGAGATCACAGGTGATCTCAGATGCAGCCTCACAGCCCCTGTGGCCTTCTCAGCCCTGGAATTGAATCCTCCATGCCTCTGGCTCCCTGTGCCCTGGGTGACTAGTTCACACAAGTGTCACTTACTGGACCACTGGATGGCGAAAGTTCTTCCTGCTTTCCCGCTGGTCATAAATAGTGGAGAGACGAATGTAAAAGAGCAGGTATATTAGAAGTGGCCCAGTGTATTCTGTTAGGAAAAACTAGAAAGGAAAAAGAAAATAACTACCAGAGTAGGAAATTTTACTACTAAGAGCATGAGAAAATTAATACCCTGACCCACGACACCTATTGCATCATTTTGGGTTCATTTTGAGGATTGAGATGATGTGTAGAGTTGGGGTTTTTTTCTGCCTTTCTTTAGCAAAGGAATAAAATCCACCTGGGAAATGAGAAAAGAGGTTTCACAGAATCACAGAGTATATCTGGTTGGAAGAGGTCATCCAGTCCAATCCTCAACCTTAAGCCCCAGGTGCACACAGCAGCTGAACACCCCTAGGGTTGATGATTACACCACTGCCATGGGCAGACCATTCCAATGTTTGAGAATCCATCCAGCCTGAGCCTCCCCTGGTACAGCCTGAAACCATTTCCTCTGGTCCTGTTGCTTGTCACCAAGGAGAAGAGGCTGCCACCTCCTCGCTTCAACCTCCCTTCAGGTAGCTGTAGAGAGCAATGAAGTCTCCCCTCAGCTTCCCTTTCTCCAGACTGAACACCCCCAGTGCCTTCAGATGCTCCTTGTAGGCCATGTGCTCCAGGCCCTTCATGAGCCTTGCTGCCCTTCTCTGGACATGCTCCAGCACCTCAGTGTGCCTCTTGTAATGAGGGGACTAGAAGTGAACACAGTACTTGAAGTAAGGCCTCAACAGTGGGATGATCACCTCCCTGTCCCTACTGGCCACCATGTTTCTAGTACAAGCCACTTTTGCCTGTGATACCAGATGCCAATTTGGAATGTAAATGGCACTGAAAATCAAGGGCCAAAAGCTGAAGGTAGCTTGCTTTCTGACAGTGTTTTTTGCAGGTAATTGAGACATCAAGTAAACCATGATAGAAACAAACAGAGCTTTGAATCTTAGTTGCTGTCAGACACATCTGGAAGGGAGGGGTCATTGCTTAAAATTGGATGCTGGGTAGTAGAGTAAGATCTGCCTGTATGGTTCTGACTGAGTGAGACTCTTCTCTGTGCAGAAGTAGCTTGTGATGTGAAACTGGACAAGTAAGTTATCCTGTAAACAAGAAATAATTTTAGCTCTTCTCTGTCATCACAGAGAGCTGAGAAGACATATGGGGACATGGGAAGAAAGCATTCTGGTATTGGTTTGGCACTACCTCTTTTGCCTTCTCAGGGTACCACTCTTAGGCTACAAACAGCTGGAGGAGGTAACACATGGATGTAGTGCTGGAAGGGCTGGATTTGATCATCTGCCCCCACTGGAAGGAATCTCAGAGTAAAATAGAAGTGGTGCAGTCTTATGTGTTTACAAGGACCAGCAACTGGCAAATAACAACTTAAGTGGATAGTGTTAATAAGGGATAATGGTTGACAACTAATAGGCCATTTGTCTTTAAGATGGTAATTGGCACTGCTGTAGAACTGTACTGGACAAAACCCTGTGGCTTAGGGAAGCAACACTGCCAAATGATTGCTGTTTAGACTCTGCACAGTCCAAAGGGTCATTTTGTGTGTGCACATGAAAAAAAAAAAACAAAACAATAAATCAGGAGCAAAGAGCGCACACTGTTGTCAAACACACCACAGCTAAAGGTTTATCAGAACTCTGTGGAGAAGGACTTAGGAGTCCTGGTGGACAAGTTCACCATGAACCAGCAATGTGCCCTTGTGGCCAAGAAGACAAATGGCATTCTAGGATGCATTGAGAAGAGTGTGGCCAGCAGGTTGAGGGAGGTTCTCCTCCCCCTCTGCCTTAGTGAGGCCAAACCTGGAGCAGTGTCCAGTTCTGGGCTCCTCAATTCAAGAGGGGCAGGGAACTACTGGAGAGAGTCCAGTGTGGGCTACAAAGATGCTGAAGGTCTGGAGCATGTCTCTTATGAGGAGACTGAGACATCTGGGGCTGTTTAGCCTGAAGAGCAGACTGAGAAAGGATCTTCGCAATGCTGATCAATTTCTATAGGGTGGAGGTCAAGAGGATGGAGCTGAGCTCTTTTCAGTGGTGCCCATTGATATGACAAGGGGCAATGGAAACAAACTAGACCACAGGAGGTTTCACATAAGCATAAGAAAATTCTTTCCTGAGGGTACTGGAGCACTGAAGCAGGTTTCCCAGAGAGCTTGTGGAGCCTCCTTCTCTGTACGCTTTCAAAACCCATCTAGATATGTTCCTGTGCAACCTGTTTTGGATGACCCTACTTTAGCAGGGGGGTGGGACTCAATGATTTCCACACCCTACCAACCCCCATTCTTTTGTGACTGAATTCTATTTCATCCTCAGAGCATTTGTATGAGTCTCCTCCTGTCTGGAACCCCATTCTGTAAGGCACTCTGCAAATACTGTAGGAGACATCCTCCACTATTGAAACCTAACAGACTAAATGCGGTTGTATAGGAGTCAGAGGTGCAGATAATATGGTCTAGGTAGGTCAGTAAGAGCTTGGAAGGAGCTGTTTTATTCAGTGTAGCTTTTCCTCTCAGCTGTGAGTTGCACCACAAAACACAACCCTAACTGTCAGCTTTTATCATCTGTTTGGCAGGAATACACTACAAAACTGCCAGGAAAGGTCTGGCAGGACTTGGCAGCAAGTTGTGGTTACTACACCAAATGTTCCTCCACTTCCTTCTTTGAGTGTTAAGGAGCCCACAAGAAAAGTTGCTATGCTGGACCTTGTCCTCATCAACAAAGAGGGGCAGTGCATTCCAAGAAGGAAGAAGGCAGACATGGAAGGGGCCACATGGGAGGACTACAAAGAAGTTGTGTGAAAAGACAGGTATCAGTTAGCAGAACAGAAGAGCAGAGACAACTAAACTTGGCCAGGGACATAAAGAGGAACATGAAGAATGGAGATTGGAGTGAGGCAGGGGTTGGTCTCTTCTCCGCAGTAAGAAGTGATAGGAGGAGAGGAAATGGCCTCAAGTTGCACCAGGGGAGGGTTAGGCTGGGTATGAGAAGAAGCTTCTTGACTGAAAAGATTCTGAAAGACTGGCACAGGCTGCCCAGGGAGGGGGTTGATTGTCCATACCTGGAGGTATTTCAAAGAGACAGAGATATTGGAGGTGTTCAAGGCCAGGTTGGATGAGGCCTTGAGTAACCTGTACTAGTGGGAGGTGTCCCCGCCTCTGCAGAGGGTTGGAACTAGATGATCCTTGAGGTCCCTTCCAACCTTACCATTCTATGATTCTATGTGCTGAGGGTCATGGTTTAGCACCAGACTTGGTAGAGTTACATCTTCTAAACAAAAGGATTCTCTGAAATCCTTTCTTTGGCAAAAGGCAAACCATTTTTGTGAAAACAAAGAACAAAAAATGCTCTGTTAATTTAAAAAACAGAGCATTTTTCTTCTGTGAGATTATCCAGTATTTAGAAGAACATTAATTCCTCTTCACCATTCTGCAGGTCTGCCTACATTATTGTGATGCAGTGGTGCAGCCAGATATGTTGGTCCAGGGTAAACACAGAGATCTTCTCATAGGATGTTCCAGTGTTCCATCTCTTACAACATGCATAGCTCAGCAGAGTTTAACTCTTGAGCTCATCACTAACTCCCTGAAGAAAGCAAGAGATTGCTCATTTTCCCTACAGCCAAACAGTCTGCACAAGATCCTGCTCCCTTCCCTTCCTTCTCTCCTCTGCAGCATCTGCCACTGTATACTTTATCTACCTCTTACTCTCACAGCACAAAGAAAGTGCCATCCTTGAGTCAAACCTCTCCCAGGCATGAGCTCCAAGCAGCCTGCTAAACTCAAGCTTCTTTAATTGTCTCAGTTATCAGGTACCTGGGCATCTGCTTCAGTGATACCCAAACATGGAAGTGTCTCCTACATAAATAACAAAACAAAGATCTGAACCAGGTTAAAAGAGAGCTGAGGCATGACTCTCCATCCTTCAAGAGACAATGGGACAAATGGGAAGATAATACAGGATAGTTAATTTGCAGACCAGCAAGGCATCTCATCTGGTGTGAGCCAGATTGCAGCTGCTGCTTTTATCTCTGTTCAGATGATCATGTCACTAACACCTTGCTGAACTGAGCACTAACCAGATTAGGAACTGTAATCCCAGACTTTACAAGGCAGAGGGTATATTTAGGGAGCTATGAATGCAGCAGAGGTGAAAGGAGCTCTTTGTAGTCATTTGACAGAATGTGAGGCGAATTATCTGGCTGGTAGGGGCAACTGGGCATAGTGCCTGACACCACCGCAACAGGTCTGTTACAGAGGGTGGAAAGGTTTTCAATGTGAGTTAATAGTACCTTGTGTACTGGTTTGGAAGAGGCAGGAAAAAAGGACAAAAGGAAGCTACAAAGGGGTTGGAGGGGAGGGAATCTGAAAGCAGTCCAACAGACTCTTTATAAATGAACAGCCAACAGACTAGCAATCTTCACATGAGGGCACCAGCTAATTTCTCTCTGTAATGTTTATGAGATGCCCTTTCTGTAATATCACACAACACATCCCATCTTGTATCACGTTGCCTTTTGGCATAGTCTCCCATTATCTCATTTATGACAAGCGGCAGAGCAGAACTGAGGAAAGGCCATACAGCTTTTTTTTTCCATACTGATCCCCTTCCTGCAGCTCTTTCCATGCCGTTTAGGGGCAGTTTCCCAGTTTATCAGTGCGGGTCGTGATGTTTTCTCTTCTGCCAATGTGACATCTGGGTTCAAGCAGGAGAAGCGGAGGGTGTGGTATGAGGATAGTACCTGCAGCCAGGACAATCACTCTGGGTCATTGCCTGAAGCTCTCAGCACAGTAGGAGCTACGAAATAGCCCAAGCACGTCCTGGGTAACTTTGATGGAGAAGCAGCTGCAGTATATAAATTATCTAATGGGCAGAGCTTAGTTTCTCTGATAAATGTGAGCCAAAGGCACCAGCTGCAACTCTGAGCCAGGGTCAGACTGAAGCGGTACACACTGCATAAAGAAGAGGTTCAACTGATATCAGACAGGCAGACCATTACCATGTGCAAGTATGCAGAGTGCTGCTGGGATTTCTGATAAAAACAAGAGAAAAAAGCACTCGAGCCACCCCAGGCCCCCAAATTACATTAAACTTTTCCTCTAGACTCATTTTACAATCCCAGCCTTAAGCACTCTTGGGCTAATGATCATTAAGAAACATTATTGATGTCTGTACTAATTTCTACTTCATATGCTTTGCCACCTCATTAAAGACCACATAGTTACCTGGGTGTGATAATGGCACCACTTCAGCAATATCTCTAAATTTTCACCCTTTTCTAAGATGTTGGTGTTTTCATGGTTGCAAACATCCACAGCAGCAGCTTTGCATCAGGTAGTGTAATTCCAGGAGGCTGGAGCCAGGCTCTTCCTGGTGATGCCCGGTGACAGGACAAGGGGCAATGGGTGGAAGCTGAGGCATAGGAAGTTTCATGTTACCCTCAAGAGGATTTTTTTTCACTGTGAGAGTGACAGAACACTGGAACAAGGTGCCCAGGGGGATTGTGGAGTCTCCCTCTCTGGAAGGGAGGTTCAAAACCTGTCTGGATGCATTCCTGTGTGATCTGTTCTAGGTGATCCTGCTCTGGGATGAGGGAGTTGGACTGGGTGATCTTTTGAGGTCCCTTCCAACCCCTGGCATTCTGTGATTCTGTGATTCCTAAAGGGCTGCTGAAGTATTCAGAGGGTTTTGTTTCTGTTCTCATGGAAATGGTTTCTTCGTTCTACAAAATGAAAATAGTGCCTGCAGAGGCACCTGGAGCACCCCTGGTCAGGGCAGATTTTGCAGTGACACAGTGACTAACAGTATTTCAGGGTGCAGCTCGATATTTACTGCAAATACCAGGAGCAGGGATGGATTTGATGGAGGATTTTACACACAAATTGCAGTTGACTCAGACCAGCTTCAGAAGGTGGGAAGTGAACAGTGGCAGATGCTGCTTGTCCCTGAGCCATGCCTGTGCTCCCTTTCAGAAAGAGAGGTGAAATCCCAGCTTCCTGCTCTTTCTTTGTCTAAAACTGAGCTGTCACTAGCTTGGCATCAGACTACTTCATACTCTGGACAAGATGCTTCCCTGGGAGAACAAGCCTTGGTATGTCCCTTACTCAAAAGGGAAAATTGCTGCAAATTAACAAGTTTTCCCCTACTGTACATAGGTACATGCAAGATGTCAGTGGCTTTAGCTGTACAGGTTCAGCAAAGCACTCGGAGTTCCTTTTGCAATCAAACACCAGCGCGAGTTCAGATTTGCTGCTGGTTATCTTCACAGAGCTTCAACAGCCTTTTGAAATCCACCATTTGTGACCAGTGACACCAGAGGAGGGATTGTCCCACTGTACTCTGCCCTGGGGAGGCCACATTTTTAGTACTGGATTCAGTTTGGGGGTCTTCACTACAAGATATTGAGGCCTTGGAAGTGGAACCTGAGAATAACAAAGCTGGTGAAGGGTATGGACATCAGGGCTTGAGAGGAGCAACTGAGGGAACTGGTTGTGGGGTGGTTTTTTTGTGTGTGGAGAAAATGGGGCTGAGGGGACAGCTTCTGCCTCTCTACAGCTCCCTGAAAGGAGATTGGAGCCATGTGGGTGTCAGTCTCTTCTCCATAGTAAAAGTTACAGGAGAGGAAATGCCCTCAAGTTGCATCAGGAGAGGTTTAGGTTGGATATGAGAAGAAGCTTCTTGACTGAAAGGATTCTGAAAGACTGGCACAGGCTGCTCAGGGAGGTGATCAAATGCCCATCCCTGGAGGTGTTTCAGAGATGCAGAGTTGTGGTGCTGAGGGCCATGGTTTAGCACCAGCCTTACTAGAGTTAGATAAGGACTTGATGACCTTGCAGATCTTTTCCAACTGAAACAATTTGGTGATTCTCTTATTTTTCGACCGTGGCTAACTGTGTCTATAAGAAAGCAGTGTTGTGTGATTCTATATAATGTGTATCATTTTTAAATGTGTATTTGTCCTGTGCACCTAAAAGAACTAGTGCTGTTTAACATCTGTTGTTAATAACCTCAACTAGCTCTTCCACAATGCTTTTCATCTAGAAACTTCTTAAATTCTTACCACAGATGTGAAAACTGAGATCCAGAAAAATTCAGGGACTTGCCAAGGTCATTAGACAAGGTGGACAAAGAATGACAAAAGGGCACCTGGACCTCTGAAGCAGAAGTTCCCTTTCTGGCTGACTCTCACAGTGACTGGTTCACTTGCTTCTTTGTGCTCTCGTTATCCCCAGTACAGGGTTGGTCAAAACTATATTTTTCCAGGCATACACATTCTAGAGGGACTAAAACTTCTCCATTTTCATAGACCGATGTATTTTCAGCCTCCCTAGTTACTCTGAATACAAACAGGAAAAGATTTTACATACACTTGGTGCCATGGTCTAGTCTTGAGGTCTGTGGTAACGGGTTGGACTTGATGATCTTTGAGGTCTTTTCCAACCTTGGTGATACTGTGATACATCCAGAAGTTCTTTGCTCCTTAAGTAGCATGAAGAGTTTAAGCATAACTGAAAGAAACATCTTTCTGTTTATGCTTACTTAATTCCCCTGCTTTCATCTTGCATGTGAAGTGCTAAAACCTCTACTAGAAACACTTGCACAGAGGTTCTTCAGCCTGAACTGTGCTCGACAGCAACCAAAATGTTCACCCCCTCAGAATGCATCTTCCTAGTAGCTCCCTAACTGTCTTTGGTACCTGAAAAAAAATGACACGTTGGCATGGTTCATCATGAGCTTGTGGCATTTGTTGCTGAGACCAAGAGAAACTATTGCAACGTTATTTGCCTTATTAGAAGCAGCATCTGAGGAATCCAAATCAGCCAGCTGGGCAGTTTCAGAGGTCTCTTCTTCCTTATCAGTTGACTTCATGCTGCTACTGGGCAGTAACAAAAAGCCAGAAGTCTGTGTGGCCCAAGGAAAGGCAGGAACAATATAAAACCGTGGCAAGAAATCAAGCAAAAGCAAGCTGTTCTCTCCTGATAACCCTGGGTGTTGGAAATTATTAGACTTAATTAAATGAAAAATAAAACCAATTATGTGTGTGGCGTTTGCCTTTGTGAAAGGTTACAGTGTTTTGAAAGTTCATAGCATTTGATTGGAACCAGCTTAAGACTTGGCCAGCTGTAGCAAGGTAGAGCAACACTTAGTTGTGTGTTCAAGCAGAAACCTCTGCCAAAAACAAACTGGAGGTGCCTTGCATTACAAATAATTGCAGCTGGGAGAGGTGCTTTAGTGGAAACAGTGACTTCTTTTTTTCCCCTAGAGATCATCTTCTATCATCAAACTAGCTATCGATCCAAGAAGTTTAGCAATGCAAGCCTGATTGGGCATTTCTCTCCTTGGCACTTTGTTGTAGTTGCTGTTAAGGCGTGCACAGATTTGTACAGACTCACGGGTTCTGTTGATTTGGCACTGCTCTCGAGAGTTCCAGGCACACACAATTCCCTGGCACCGACACTCAATTTGTACAGTCCCATTCCACAACCAACTGGATTTTGAACTAGTCACAGCATAGGCAAGCTTTGATGTCTATCTGCTGAGAGCCATATTCAGTAATTCCCCACTGACACATCCTAACTGCTCTCTCCTCAGCTCTCTCTTATCTTGTTCTCAAACTCTTTCCCAAGCAATGACCATATGAATTTTCTTGCATTTGTCTTCTTCAGTCACTCACTGCTTTGCTGGAACTGCCAATCCCTTCCCACTCCTTCAGGTTCTTCACATCCTGTCTTTTTTCTTCAGTTCTAATTGTCTGTACTTCAACATCCCTTCAAAAGGTTATAAAACTTTATTGAATTATCCTCTTCCGTTCCCAAATTAGGAAAAATGTAGAATCATAGAATAGTCTGGTTTGGAAGGAACCTCCAAAGGTCGTCTAGTCCAACCCCCTCTGCAGTAAGCAGGGACATCCTCCACTAGATCAGGTTGCTCGGAGCCCTGTCAAGCCTCACATTGAATATCTTCAGGGATGAGGCCTCAACTACCTCCCTGGGCAACCTGTTCCAGTGTTCTGCTACCCTCGTGGTTCCTCAGTGAGCAGTGCAGCAGTTTACCTGCCCCTTTTTCAAACCTGTCAATAGTCTAAAGCTGTGTCATGTCACACCCATCTCACAGACTTTATGGGATTGTTCCATATTTACAGGACCAGCTGAGGGACCTCTGCCAGCTGCAGTCAGAGCAAACTGCTTTTCCCTTGTTCACCACCCACTCACACCCAGAGCACAAAATAGACTTTGGCACTTCCCTGCTGTGGACACCTGCTCTACATAACCACAGTGCTTCAAACAGGGATGTCTTGGCTTTGTGTTCAGTTTCCACAGTGATAACTTTGCTTGCCAGCCAGAAGGGAGGAGTTAGTGAAAGCATGGATTTTCAGATTTTTGAGATGCTCCCAGGTTTAAATAAGCATTAGTCCCTATATGATATGTCTAAATTGGACAGAATATTTTTATCACTGGAAAACATGAAATGGAGCAGTCCTGCTGCCAGCCTCAGTATTTTTTGTAGACATGGCACTTTGGGACATGGTTTAATGGCCATGGTGGTGTTGGGGTGGTGGTTGGACTCGATGATCTTAAAAGTCCTTTCCAACAAAAACTTTTCTATGCTTCTGTGACTTTAAGGCTCTCAGGGCTATTTAAGCAAAATGTAATTTTAGATCACAGTTGCAAAAAAAAAAAATATTTACTGACATACTATGTTTTGGAGTTGAAATTCAGAGACCTAGAAGTAAAATATATTTTCCACAGTTCTAGTCTGTTTTCTCACTTTTATTCTGAATCTTCTAGTAGCCTGCCTGGGTAGCAACTAGGCAACAGAAGCCGATAAATCAGAAACCGCAATCAAATGTGGAAAGCTTCAGCAGAAGACTGAATTTGGGCAGGAAGAATGAGTTTCATTTTCCTCTTGACCACCAGACCAGCATGAATTCTTAATGTAAAATGCCATCTATGTTTCAAAACATCACTTGCCACACTGCAATATGTAAAAAGAAGCCTCTGCCAAATGTGTTTAGGCCCCAAATTAGGCAGAGATTAAAAAGAAAACCCATCACTCCAGCGGTGGGAATTTCAAACGCCTCTGGGAGTGCAATCTTTGCAGGAAGCTTATAGAAAGATCTCTAAACTCAGCTTCCATCATTATCGCCACAGCATCAGTCAGCAAACTTCAACTATCTCCTCCAGGCAAGGTAAAAGAATTGGTAAATCCTGTGCAGAAGTAGATTTTATCTTTCGGATAATATTTGTTTTATAAAAAATGAGGGCAGAGTAGAGAGAGAGCTCTAACAAAATCCATGATACTAAAGTATGGATTCTGATTTCCCCATGAATTGCTTTCTAGAGATGAGCCTTGAGGCCTCCTCTCTTCTAATCTACTCAGCTGAGGTTGGGTTGCTACCCACATTATCTCAGGAAAAGGCTTCATTCTCAAAAGAGATTGGAAAGTAATTGTTCCGGTGGAGAACTACCAGTCTCTGACCACAGTTTGTCCTCTCCACCTCCCTGAAATCTGGTCAACCAGTCTCGGGGCAGTGGTGTAACCTGAGCCCACAGGGTAACCTTTCAAGCAAAAAACACCAAAAATATTTCAGCTACTCTGTAACCATGATTTAAGAAGGCTGAGGATAAGAAGCAAAACATCCTTCCTACAAAGTGGCAGCCTCTGACAGAGGGACCAAGTAGACAAGAGGAGAAGACTAACCCTTTAGCCACCATGGTGAAGTGTGACAAGGACTACCAATCAGACACTGTGTGTACTCCAAAAGGGAAGCTGAAATTTCTTGATTCAGAAGTATGGTCCTAGACTTGGAGACTCAAACTGTTTACTTGGGAACAGAAAACAGCATTGCCTTTTATTTTATAGTACCCTTGGAGAGGTTACTCCTTCTGGAAGAGTGTAGCACTTTCCCCTTTAAAAGCCACAGTTCTGTCCTGGTGTAAATCCCCAACATTGAGGGTCTTAGTGTCCTTGATCCTTGAGTTCACAGCTCAGGTGTGACCTCCAGTGAGGTGACAAAACCCCAGAGACCTACCTCTTTTCTTACTTTTCTCCTAGACGGGTCCGTGCCCAGCACATTGACCTCTGGAGAATCAACATACCTCAGAGTGCTTCTGTGTCTGTTTTTGGAGTCCAGACCCGAACTCACCTATCATTTTGCTGATAAGAATGTTTTTACTTCATGCCTTGTTTATTTAAATGTCAGCCCTTTAAGTCAGAAACATCCCTCACTCTGTGCATAAATCTGATAGAGCAGAGAGAGGGATGGGAACTCTAAGAACAGGAAAAATGACATTAAAATTACACACCCTGTGCAGAAATGTTTTCTTAATTGCTATTGTTGGAATACAAACACCATGGACTTCTTTCTACTGCTATAGACTAGCTGTGATGAAAAGCTCTTGACTATTTAAATAGAAGCATAGAAGCATTTTGATTTGAAAAGACCTTTACAATCATCAAACCCAAGCATTATGCAAGGTCTAGTGCTAAACCATGGCCCTTGGCACCACATCTCTGCAGCTTTGAAACACCTCCAGGGATGGGGGTTCAACCCCCTCCCTGGGGATCCTATTCCAGTCTTTGAGAACCCTCTCAGTGAAGAAGTTTCTTCTCATATCCAACCTAAACCTCCCCTGGTGCAAATTGGCATGGCTGGGAAGAAGATAGCTCCCACTGAGAACTGAGAGAGTTTAGAATATGGAAAGAGAGTGGGATGAGTATTCAGGAACCCAGGGAGTCAGCTTTCTGCACATGCAGATTAAACCATTTAAAAAATGCCACTGCTGGCAACATCAAGGCCTCGTCATAACTGCAGCTGTTTATAACGGGATATTAAGCTTTAGTTATGGTACTGTCTCAGGCTGCATAAACCACCAGTAATGGACACAATAAATAAGATTCTTGCAGATTACTTGCTTGTAGCAAACAGGAGGCTGCTCCAAATTTTGCTTTGCAAGGCAATTCTACAGTTGAGAGTTGTTGGGATGGGTTGAAAGGGAAACAGGACCCCAACTAGCACTAACGAGTATGTGTTAATCAGTAGGGGAAGTAAAGCCTTAGCCTTGTTAATCTAACAGACCTCTCCCAAAATAGGTAATGACAACTGTGACCTGCTTTAGCTAACTCCACAGCAGTAAGTTTCTTGGCACTACTGAGAGATTTGGGTCCTGTTAGTAGAACTGGGAAGGATAGATGGAGATCACATTGTTGATCATAGGGACTGAAACCAGCCAGAGTTTGTGCTGCTAGGGTCTGCCTGCTCCCTGGAGAAAGAGAAATGCCTGTGAGCTTGAGCAGGTGAAATGCACTTGTACCCTTGCAGTGCTAACCCAAAAGCTGTCTACCTGCAAAGTCAAAGCCATTTCTGGCAGTAGCATCCACCTTGACTGTACTGGTTAAAATGTAAGGAGCTGTAAAATAGCAATGTCTTAGAATCATAGAATCATAGAATGGTAAGGTTGGAAGGGACCTCAAGGATCATCTAGTTCCAACCCCCTGCCATAGGCAGGGACACCTCCCACTAGTACAGGTTACTCAAGGGTTGCAGTTATGCTTCCTAGCCCACAGTGACCTGCTGGAGAGAGGACCCAGTGCTATCTTCTGCCAGCTGCTTAAACTCTCATGATCTCCATCTGTATAGTGACAGCCAAGGAAGGACAGTGGCTTGTCTGGGTTTTCTGGTCACCTCACATGAGCAGGGTGGGATCTGTGATCTACCTGAGGCAAGAATTTAATAATTTGGCTTACAGCCATGATGTCACTTACCAGAAAGTCACCTCATTAAAGCAAGCAACTTGCACTTTTTTTTTTCCCCGTCATGGCTTTTATGGCTTTCAGAGGGTGTAATTCTTGCCTTACTCATGTTTCTCACTGCAGAAATGGAGAGATTCGTGACCCAGTACAGAGAGGTGGGATGTGTGTTACTCCAGCTAATGCTGACTGCAGCAAAAGCTAGTCAGTCTAGTTGTGAGACTGCTTTCATCTCTTCCACTTATGCATGTGGCACGACTTTGGAAAGGTTTTCATCTCCCATTCCTTCACCCTGCCTTTCAAACCATGCTGACTTCTGTCTGTGGGCTTTCACTTCTTTGCATAGATGAGCCTGTAAGGTTAGAGTTCCCCACAACCCCATTTGGGTGGAACATGTAGTCTCTCTTCCACCACATTGACCTTCCAACAGCTGCTTACAGGAAAATAACTGGCCAAAGTGAAGCCAGAAGTAAAGCCAGATCATGATTCAACCTGCAGCAAAAACCAGGTATTGCTACTCATGGAGAATGCTTATGTTTTACAAAGTTCAACAGTTTGTGACTCCTCAGCCTTTCTGGGCATCTTCTACCTGGAATCCTTGGCCTCACTGCTCTCTCAGAACTGTTTGTTGGGTGAAAAAAGAGCAAGACATTCCTATCCAATAATTTTCCTTCATTAGTAACACAATTACCAGAAATCCAGTCTTTCTTTTTAATATTCTTCCACTTTCAAAGCTGGGGAACCTTGCAGCCAAATGCATTTGGCTACAGCTTCTGTACAGGCATACAAAGGCTAGATAAGCTAAAATTGTTTTTAAAAATTGATTTTTTTTCCTCAGGCAATATTGTTATGCCCACTTTCTAATCTTTAATTGGATGCTAGAGTTAGCACATTGCTAACTTGGCTCACTAACCACTTAATTCTGGTTTGACTGCTGATAAAGTAATTACACCATCTGACATAGCAAAGGACATCTGAGGAACTTGGAACAACAGGACGCTAAGACACATTGTCCATTCAGATACATCATGTTGAGTATTACAAGGACATACTTACTGTGGTCCAACCAACCTGCTGACCCAGGTCTGTGAAGTACAGTGTAATGATGGAGGAAACAGCAAGGCTTTGGATGTTAATGTAATCCTTCAAATAGGGCCCATCTGTAATGGAAGGGGGAAAAAAAAAAACACAGAGAGAAAGAGAAGATGCATATTTGGTCACAACCACCCCATGAATGCTCCAGGCTTGAAGCAGAGTGGCTGGGAAACTGCTCAGCAGAAAAAGACCTGGTAGTGTTGATCAACAGTCAGCTGAAGATGAGCCAGCATGTGCTCAGGTGGCCAAGAAGGCTAACAGCGTCCTGCCCTAGATGCATTAGTGTGACCAGCAGGACCAGGGAAGTGATTATTCCACTGGACTCAGCAGTGAGGAAGTCTTACATTCAGTTTTGAGCTCCTCACTACAAAAAAAAGGTATGGAGGTGTTGGAGCGGGTCCAGAGAAAGGCAGCAAAGCTGATGGAGAGTCTGGAGAACAGGTCTGGTGAGGTGCAGCTGAGGGAACTGAGGTGGTTTAGTCTGGAGAAAAGGAGGCTGAGGAGAGACCTTCCTGCTGCTTAAAACTCCCCAAAAGGAGGTTAGAGCCAGGTGGGGAGTTGGTCTGTTCCCTCTTGTTACAAGTGATAAAATGAGAGGAAATGGCATTAAGTTGCATCAAGGGAGGTTTAGGTTGGATATGAGAGGAAATTTGTTGGCTGAAAGCAATCTCATAGGTGGGAACAAGCTCCCCACCAAGGTGGTTGAATCTCCAGCCCTTAATGTGTTTCAGAGGCAGAGATGTGGTGCTGAGAGCCATGGTTTAGCAGCAGATTTGATATGGTTAGCTTGTACTTGAGCTTAATGATCTCAAAGGCCTTTTCCAATGAAAAAGCTTCTATGATTCTATGAGCCATACAACAGGCACCCTCTGGAAGGCTTGACATAAAGTGTGGGCTACCATTCTAATGGTCAAGGCGTAGGCCCAGCGTGTATTCTGGTTTATTTAGATGTCTTGGTACTTATTCTCCAGGTTAGCAACTTAGAACATTTCTGTGAGAGTTATTCTCCTCCAGTTCTCACAGAAGCATGAGTCTGAGATGAGCCTGGGCAGCAGTGCATACCAACAGCTGCACTGCTATCTCTGCTATCTGGACCATTAGAGATGTGCTGTGCAGTCACACGGACAGTTTCATCAGAGCATCTTTTGCTCTGCCTTGCTAGACTAGTGGGAAAGCTGATGTCACTCAGCATCCCTCTGACTGACAGCTTGTGCTGAAACCTTTGCATTCTGAGGCTCTTTTATGACAGGTGGCACCACCATGACGAATGCCACTTTTTGGGCAAAGGGCTGCAGCTCTTTTGTAGGTTGTTTGACACAGGCAAACAAGGTCTAACTGAGCATCTTCACAGTATTCTGAGGCATCTGCTCCCAGCCCTGATGGACTTTGAGTCTACAAGGAGAGACATAAAATCTGTTTCTCTTTTATTTACAGAGGTAGTGAACTGCATAGTAGGAGACACCAACAGCCACTGGCACAGGGTGTTGTCGTGGCTGCAGCACTTCTCTTTTACACTTTATTATCATGGAATCATAGAATAGTTTGTATTGGAAGAGACCTTAAAGATCATCTAGTTCCTAACCCCTCACTATGGGCAGGGACACCTTCCACTAGACCAGGTTGCTCAAGGTCCTGTCCAACCTGATCTTCTTCCTTTTAATATGTGTCATTGATGCTCTAAGTCGGTCAGGGTGCTAAATTCTACCAGGTGGTGAGCCCTTATTTTCTAGAGCACTGCAGTGCTATGTGCCTACAAACAAAGTGCTACACAACCTGTGGCAGCTTCATCTCTCACTGCTACACCCACCAAGAATTGTTGCACTAGCACAAATATAGTCTGCCTCCTCTAACCAGTTGCAGCTCCTGATGAGACTGTGGACAAGTCTTAAAGTGGATCATTCAGCGAAGTGAGTGAATGGTTTTCAAACTGCTCTGGCATCATTATTTGATCATATGGTACATTCCAAAGTGGTTTTATTCATTGGAGATGAAAAACAGATACCAATTTCATGGGCCAACACCAACTTCATGAACAACAAACCCAAGCACAATGTCCTGCACATGGGTTGAGTCAATCCCAAGCACAGTCCTGGCTGGATGGAGAATGGACAGAGAGCGTTGTGGAGGAGACAGCCTTGGGGGCATTGGGTGATAGAGAGCTCAATATGAGCCAGCAGCATGCACTTGCAGCCCAGAAGCCAGCCATGTCCCAGGCTGCATCAAAAGCAGCCTGGGCAGCAGGTCAGGAGAGGGGATTCTGCCCATCTGCTCCGCTGAGACTCCACCTGGAGGAGTGTATCCAGCCCTGGAACCCCCAACTCAAGAAAGACATGAACCTGTTAAAGAGAAGGTCCAGAGTAGGCTACAATGATGGAGGAGTTATGAAGGCAGGCTGAGAGATTTGACCTTGTTCAGCCTGGAGAAGAACTCTCTGGGGACACTTTAGAGCACTTAGAGACACTTTAGAGTCCAGTAGGGACTTCTGACAAAGGCATGGAGTGACAGGAAGAAGGGATTCAAAGTGGAAGAAGCTGGATTTAGATTAGGCAGTAGGAGGAAATTCTTCCCCATGAGGCTGGTGAGGCACTGGAACAGAGTGCCCAGAGAAGTTTTGGAGGCTCCAAGCTTGGAAATGTTGAAAGCCAGGTTGGATGGGGCCTTGAGCAACCTGGTTTAGCAGGAGGTGTCTCTCCCCATGGCAGGGGGTTGGGACTAGAAGATCTTTAATGTCCCTCTCAACCCAAACCATTCTATGATTATTTGTGAGAAAGCTAATAAGATAATCATTGATACCAATTAATGAAAACATGCTACCAGTTCATGAATAGAGAGAGTAGAACTTGATGGAGGATTAGTAAGGATTAGTAATGCATTAGTTGGCTTTATTCAACTACAGTCTGATGGTTTGGGAGTTCCCCACCCCCCACACTTTGTAAAGTGACCCAGACTAGAACTCAGTTGGCTGGAAGTTAAGGTCTGAAGCTCTATTTACAGCTCAGCACAATGTAGAATAGAATAGGTTGGTTGGACGGGACCTCAAGGGTCATCTCGTTCCGACAAGCAGATATACACAATATACAGAATATTTACAGAAATATACAAGTTAAAGGGAATACAGAAACACAACTCCCCTCCCAGAAATCAGAGACCCCAGGAGGGGCACCCAACCACCCTTCCACCTTCTCCCCACCCCTGTACCTTACCCCAAGGTTTACCTTACATGCAAGGTGAGCTTGGAGGATTGGCCAGGGGACTTAGAAGAAAAATATTTAGTGAGATTAATCGGCAGAGAGGAACCAGAAGCTGCTAGACCGCCCAAGACGCTGTGCCCCAAAGACTGACTGTGTTATCGATGTTTTGAGTTCTTTTCTTAAACATCTCAGCAAGCCTATGAGTGAAGTAGACATCACCATGTTTTCCTTTCACAGCCTATAGTGTAATTTTCTCTATTCAGATATTCCAATTAGCCTCAAACCAGCACACAGAGGGACACTTACTGCATTCCAGTCGCAGGCCAACGCGGGAAGGGTGCCACCGGGGACCTGTTAGAACCACAAAGCATGGCTGTTTATTTCCTGGTGGAGCAGCTAAGTTGCTCTTCCTGTTAGCAGTCAGTTGAGCTGATACCTACAAATGTGTGATTAAGAAAAAATGTTCTTTTGGTCTCAGCTGTACAAGGAGGGACACTTGACAGCCACATTAGAACAGGAATCCTTTCTCCTCACTTGAGTATTAGAAGAGCCAATCTCAAGGGTGAGTGCTCCATCAGTGCACCTGAAAGGAGCACATGCATGCCACTGGAAAGTATGAAAAGGAGCCCGTTTGTTGCTCTATTTGCCCAAACTCTGTTTTGAATGTGTCAGCCTTGCCCTTCCCTTCAATATGATGATAATTCTACATTCTAGTGGAAACAGGTTGGTCTTTTCTTGTTTAGGAGAATGAAACCTGCAGCTAGCACTAGTTCTTAGTCGTGGATTGATAAGGCAAATAGACACACACAAAAAGCAGAGTCTCTAAGGGAGCTGATACTGCATTACACAGGACTTCCATCATAGTCATCAACTTAAGGATCTGCCCTAGAAGCAAGTTTTTGAGCACTCTAATTTAATTCTAGTTGCTCCTAAATTAACAGTAGCAGTTGGCCATTGTTTTTAGATGCCCATTGATGATTTTGGACTGATACCCTGTCAGGTTGTTAAAATAGTTCCAGATCTGCAGCTGGATTTGTTTCCCCCAGTGTCAGGGTCAGTGGGCAGCTGCCACAGGAAGACTGCAGAAGGGATTGTGGCTGTTCAGATTGTCAACTTGCCCAGCTCCTTGTGGGGTCTGTATGAAGAGCTGTGCTGCCTGAATAGGCAGTGTCATAAAAGACTAGGATGGTTTGGAAGAGAAGTTAATCTGCTTCCAACCCCTTCTCTGCCATAGGCAGAGACACCTTCCACTAGACCAGGTTGCTCAAAGAGCCATACAACCTGGCTTTCAGTTGCAGCCTCTACAATTTCCCTGGGCAACCTGTTCCAGTGCCTTATCACCCTCGTGGGGAAGAATTGCCTCCTAATGTTTAATCTAAATGTAGCTTCTTCCAGTTTGAAACCATTGCCCCTCCTCCTGTCACTCCATGCCTTCGTCAAAAACCCCTTCACAGTATAAACACTCCTTTGCATCACAAAGGCCTGGTACTTTGCATAACTCATGCACACTTCAGTTTGCTGCTGCAGGTTTTTAGGGCTGACCTACAGCAGCTTGGGGAGACCTTACACAGCCCGTGGTGTTAACTGAGTTGTAGAGTTAGGAATGTCTGGCAGAGGAAAGTGAGAGAACAGGTGCACCATCACCACCCACAGCCACTTCCACCACATTTGCCTTTATTTCCTTTGTCTCAGCACAGTTGAGAGCCTGAGAAAGATGTGCTTTGTGTTTTCAGTTCAGAATCAGGATGAAATTGGTCAAACAGAGCCAGGGTTCCCTTTAAACCTATCTGACAATTGTTAGGATTCCTATAAAGATATCAATATTCCCATACCTTAATCAAAAGGGGGAAAAAACATTCACAATGACTATGATGAAGTGTGGGAACACTTGCCCCAAGAAGCTGTGGGATCTTCTTCCCTGGAGAGAGTCAGACCTCAGCTAAAGACGACTTGGAGTAATCATAGAATCACAGAATTGTTTCATTTGGAAGAGCCCTTAAAGATCATTGAGTCCAATTATTGACCTAACATCACCATGGCCATTAAACTATGTCTCAAAGTGCCAGGTCTATACATTTTTTAACACCTCCAGAGATGGTGACTCCACCACCTCCTTGGGCAGCCTGTTCCAATCTCTGGCAGCAAAGACATTTTTTTTCTTAATATTGAATCTAAACCTCCTTTGGTGCAACTTGAGGCCATTACCTCTCATTCTTTGACTTGAAATTAGGGAGAATCTTACAGGACCTGAATATTAGCCCTACTCTGAACAGGAGCCTGGTCCAGATGGTTGATTCTGCCTTAAGTGTATTTCATGATGATGAGGAGAGTTTGTTCACCCACCAGCTGCCAGCTGGAGAGGAAAGGCAACTGTGCACAGAGTACACTGCACCTACTGTGCAGTGGCACCCAGCAGACTCTCATTTCAAAAGCACTTGGTCTGAGCTTTGTTGGTGAGAACAAACATTAGATGAACCCCATGAACCAAGGCTAATAGCAGGAGGTGAGACATCAATCAAGCAAGTTGCAAACATGTTTTTCAAGGTACCACAACAATCTGTGGCTATTAAAGATAACAAAAAGGAAGATAGGGAAAGAGCAGCTGTTTGACTTGTCAAGGCAGAGATGATTTGCTCCAGGACAGCAGATATCAATAGTTATTTGGAGCCTGGAAAGCAATGTACTTGTGTTAAATTGGAATCTGCCCCCAGCGCCTCCCCCCTCATATTCCAGTATGTTTCAATAAAAGGCAATTTACCTGCTCCTCTGGCAATGCTTTTTAGGTATGGCTCATCATCTCCACAAGGGCAAGCAGAGGTTGAGCACATCATCCTCATTTCCAGTCCTTCAGCCTCAGTGCACCATCACACTCAAAGATTTAGACCGATGGGCACGTGCCTTTGCCACTGCTTCTCTGCAGTGACCCTCTCATCACATCACTGGGCCTTTCTGGTTTCCAGACCACCCTTAGGATGTTGTGTGTGTTTTCTGGAGGGACCTGGACATCCCAAAGATGTTAGGGTGTTTCTTCTCAGGTCTTATTATTGAGGAGAATAACAGGGATGGGGGACAGGGCACTAGCTAATGGCAATTGGAAATGCTATGCAAATAGTGTGGGGGACAAAGTCTAAACACATCTCTGTTTGTAAGAACATGAGTTGGGAAGTCAGAGCATGAGAGTTCCATGCTTGAAATCTGTACTTGCAGCAGAACATAGCAAGGCTGTTCCCAAGTCTTAGGTGCTTGAGGGCCTAATACAACCTTCCAGTACCTGCAGGGGACCTACAAGAAGGATGGAGACTGTTTACAAAGACCTGTAGAGATAGGACAAGTGGCAATGGCTTCAAACTAGAGAAGAGCAGATTCAGGTTGGATGTTAGGAACACATTCTTTATCATGAGAGTGGTGGAACACTGGAACAGGTTGCCCAGGGAGGCAGTTGAGGCCACATCCTTGGAGATATTCAAGGAGAGGCTCAACAGGGCTCTGGGCAACCTGATATATGAGGATGTCCGTGCTTACTGCTGAGGAGGTCGGACTAGATGACCTTCAGAGGTCCCTTCCAAAGCAAACCATTACAGAAAAAAAAAAAAAAAAAAAAACCTCCTGCAAAACCCAACACTGCTTCCTGCAGAGAGGTGTGACCTTGCTTTATTCCTCTGGAGGTCTGAGTGGTCTGCTGTCCCAGCCTGATGAGACTCATTTCAGAGAGAGGAAGCCCCACATATTCTGCAGCACCAGAGGTTTGCCTGCTCACCACTCGGTAGCAGTCAGCCAAGGGGATTCTGGCCCCACTTGTGACCATTTACCTGCCCTCCTCCTCACTGACTACTTTCCACAGGGATCATCCAGAGGTGACACTAGGGCAGCTCTGGGTTTCTCTCTGGCAATTCAGGAAGCCATTCCGATCCAAGCTGGCTTTGGCAAACACACATTCATGTCATTCCATGGGAGGAGAGCTCTCCTTTCTCCTTAACAGTGAAAAGAAGCCAAGCGCAGCCGTTTATCACCTCTGGACAGCCTCACCAGGGCAGAACAGGAATTGAAGTGGTCAGTCTGGTCTTTATTAAGTGTCATAAAGAACCTTCCATAGAGGTTCTGTAGTAAGCTATAGAGTCAACCAGCTGTTTCCCACAAAGTATTTATGAAGTTACACCAACCTGCATGAGAGCAAAGGTGAAATGTGGTGAAGATCTCCCTTACTGGGAAATTCAATGTGTTCCTTTGAACACAGCCCTGCAGGAGCTAATTCCACTGAGGAGTGAGTAGGATAAGAAATGCAAATCAGAGCTGACAGACACAGTTTGGAAATAATTAGCAGACTGACTTTCCATGATCAGCTAATTTTATTATCAGTTAAATTGTTTTCTTCGCATTGTATTTCACCAGCCATGCATCTCTAATAACAAATAGCCTTAATAATTACAAGCCATACCTGCTGTGATACAAAGAGGATGATAGGAACCACAAAATTGCTATAATCAATCAGCAGCACCATCTTGGTTAAATTTGCAGCAACACAGAGAATTCTGCAGACCACTGCACCACAAATGTCCCTTAGATGGTCACTAGAAGTTGCATGTCAGCTGAGATACCAAACAGACCCCACTCAACGTGAAACGAGCAGGGCTGCAGTGCATTCCCCCACCTCAGCCAGAGAGTTCCATTAGTATCTATGGAACAATAAGAAGAGATTGCTAAGAAAGAGTCACAGATCAGTTGTGTGAGGGGATGGTGGGTCTGTGCATGTCATCATAGAGACACAGAATAGCTTTGGTTGGAAAACACCTTTAAGATCATCTGCTCCAACCATTCTCTAACTCTGTCAAGGCTGGTGCTAAGCCATGGCCCTCAGCACCACATCTCTACCTCTTTGAAACACCTCCAGAGTTGGGGATTCAATCACCTCTGTGGGCAACCTTTGAGAATCCTTTCAGTCAACAAATTTCTTCTAATGTCCAACCCAAGCCTCCCCTGGTGCAGCTTTAGGCCATTTCCTTTCATCCTACAACTTGTTACAAGAGAGAAGACACCATCAGTCATCTGGCTCCAACTTCCTTTCAGGGAGTTCTAGAGGGCAATGAGGTCTCCCCTCAGCCTCCTCTTCTCTGGACTAAACAACTCTCAGTTCTCTCAGCTGCTCCTCGCCAGACCTGTTCTCCAGACCCTTCACCAGCTTTGTTAGCCCGTCTGTGGACATGCTTCAGCACCTCAGTGTCCTTCTGCTGAGTGCTGGATTTGGTAGGAACCTGGCTGTCCCCTTAGCTGGGTATCTTTCAGGGTCACATCCTCAGCTGCAATAAACCGGTGACACCATTTTGAACAAATTCACCCTCAGACTCTCTCCTCAGACTCCTCTTCTCCAAACTAAACACTCCCAGTTCCCTCAGCTCCTCCTTACCAGGGCTGTTCTCCAGATCCTTCACCAGCTTTGTCACCCCATCTTTGGACCTTCTGCAGCAACTCAATGTCTTTTTTGAAGTGAGGGCGTCCAGCCTGTGCACCAACACACTGATTATCTGAAAACTTGCTGAGGTCTTTCCTTGACAAGTACATGCTGAACAAATACAGATGTTCAGTGACCATGGCCTTAAGCATCAGCAGTCATAAATGTTTCTCTTGGTCACAGCAGGCCTGTTTAAGCATTCTCAGGCTGACTTCTGAGAAAACAGGAATGGATAGAGCCATCACTATGCTGACAGTTGCAGCCTTTGCTGGAGTGAAGTTTGGACACCCCTGCTTCCTTGAGCTGACAGCAGTAAAGCAGTATGCTGAAATGACTGGGAGCTGTTGCTTTCTGCTTCTATTTGGAAGGAAAGACTGTGGAATTTATTGTGCCAGCATTGCACCTGAGTGATTTCTGAGCATGATGACAGGAAGTAAAGCATGCCTAAGAAACCACAGTAAAACTAAGCTGGGCCACAAGACCAAGAGAGAAAACATCTGAAGCTATTACTTACTGTCCCTGCCTTCATTGTAATACATTACACCGACTGAACACTGCAATCTGAAGGACCAAGCTTTGGGCAAGCAATGCCCCAGTGTCTCTTTACACATGTGGCCCCACACAAAAGGCTCTCTTTGGCTGTAGACCAAAAGATGTTTGCTGCTTTGACCCACTAAATGCCAGCTCAGTCACCTGAATCTTTTCTTTTCATGGCCAGTGCAGAGGAATAACCCTAGCCAGGTCCAGCTGTACTGGCCTGGCTCCTGAGCCCAACCTGGCTTTCAGGGATCAGGCCACCAACTGCACATTGCTTCCACCTCTTCCTAAATCTTTAGGGCACAGGGCTGACCTTGGGTCTGGGATCATTTAACTAGGCCACGTTTCCATTGTGGCAAGAACTTTGATAGGGTTTTATCAGAATATTTAAAGAATAGGAGCAGGGTTTTGAACTAGATTAATGTTTTTATGGGAAGTCACAGAAAAGAGCTGATCCAGTATATCCTGTTCAGTACAATCTCAGCAGATGTTGAAATAGATTTTGTTTTTAATGAGTCCATACCCAGGAATAAGTCCCTTTTATTTTGCAGCTTTTAACTCAGTATTTTCTATGATTTATTTAATTTGTAGGCTTTCCAGAGAAGATCTCTGGCCATGACTTTAATAGAAGCACCTTGAGCTCTAGTTGCTACAGGGACACAAACAGCCACTTTCTAAATGATGTGGAATTTGAGATTAAAAAAAAAATGCTATTTGATCACAAGCATCCATTTCTTTCTCCTGGTTTTTATACTAGGTGAAAGGATCTAGCTGCAGCTGTACTTGTTGCACAGGGAAAGCAGGCAGTGAGCTGGCTGAACTGATATTTCCAGTCATGGGGTAAGACTAGCATTGCTAAAGACAGAGTTTGGCTAAGGTGCAGCACAGCAAGCATTTTCCACAAGCTACTCAGCAAGTAAGCCTCAGCCTGACCATGTGTCTGGATAATTTTTTTTCCTTTTAGAATCATAGAATTGTTTTGGTTGGAAAAGACCTTGATGATCATTGTGTCCAAACATTGCCTATCCATATCAAGTCTGCTGCTAAACCATGTTCCTCAGCAGCACATCTCTGCCTCTTTTAAGCACCTCCAAGGATAGGGATTCAACCACCTCCTCCTTGGGAAGCATGTTCCCATCTTTGAGAACCTTTCCGTCAAGAGGTTTCTTCTCATATCCAACCTAAACCTCCCCTGGCACAACTTGAGGCCATTTCCTCTCCTCCTTGTTACTGCAGAGAAGAGACTGACACCCATCTTGCTCCAACCTCCTTTCAGGGGCTTATAAAGGTGAGAAGATCTCCCCTTAGCTGTCCATTTAGTTGTTCCCATGGGCCTTAACTGTCCTATGAAGACAGACTGAGAGAGTTGGGGCTCTTCAGCCTGGAGAAGAGAAGGCTTCCAGGAGACCTGATAGTAGCCTTCCAGTATCTGAAGGGGGCCTACAGGAAGGCTGGGGAGGCACTATTGACAAAGTCTTGCAATGACAGGACTAGGGCCAATGGGTTTAAACTGACAGAGGGAAGATTTAGACTGGATGTCAGGAGGAAGTTCTTTCCAGTGAGGGTGGTGAGGCACTGGAGCAGTTTGTCCAGGGAGGTTGTGGCTGCTCCCTCTCTGAAGGTGTTCAAGGCCAGATTGGATGAGGCCTTGAGTAACCTGTACTAGTGGGAGGTGTCCCTGCCTATGGCAGGGGGTTGGAACTAGATGATCCTTGAGGTCCCTTCCAACCTTACCATTCTATGATTAACTGTTTAAAATCTGTAAGCATCCATTTTTCACTTTCATGAAGTCATGTAACTATCACCCTGACACCTCTACTGAAGTACCACAGAGACTGATCCTGAAGGTTTTTCAGATCATACCTAATGTCTCTGTAGAAAGAGTATTATATTGCACACAATGCCTCCAGCCATTCTCCTTCAGTGTCAGAATCTTGCTTTTCTTGCCCAGGATCTGTCAACCAGTATTGTACTGTCCATACTTTGGTTCCTGGGAGCAATTAATCTTCTGTGACTGTGCCCAGAAGTGGGATTCCAGCCTATGAGACTCTGCACTGCACCTTGGGATTCATCTGCATTTTCATTGGGGAAAAAAACAAAAAAAAAAACAAAACCCACCCAAAAAAAAAAAAAAACCTTTTAAAAAAATCATTACATAAATGCCTAAACTCCCTGAGGAACAGAATGCTTTTCTCCCCTCCACCCCTATGTTCCCTGAGGGAAAAAAACTATATATATATATATATATAGGTGTGTGTATATATATACATATACAGGCTTTAAGTCTGCTCTGATCAGGCAATAATGGACAAATTTCTTAAGAGTCAGCATAGTTTTCTTAATGAAGATCAATTGTTATTAGTGGTAAACAGAATATTATTTGTCATTTAGAGGTCAATGCATGTCACTAGCAGACGAAGGTTTCAATTTTCTTTCTGGGCAAGCAGCTGTGTAAATTCAGACAAACAGAAACGGCACAAGAAACTGAAAGCAAGGAAGTGTGCAACATTTAAGTGTGTTTTAATGTTTTGCTACATTGTTCTTCCTTTCCACTTCCAAAAGAATAAATAAATAAATAAAGGGAAAGGAAAAAGGCAGCCCTGTGCATTTCAATTCACCACGTAGCCTGCTGCAGAAAGTATAATTAATTTTGATCTTTCTGGGTGGATTTGCATTTAAATGAATGTGCGTGGGGAAGGGGAAGGGAATGAGGCTCACCATTCATTTGATTAATACCAACCACAGAGCAAAATAGAGAGAAACAGGAAAAGAGATGCCACCTTCGCTGCCTGAGTGTCTGACACGCATTGAGGCAGAGTGGTGCTGGGCAGGCAGAAAATGATCATGCACTGGTGAGGCCACACACCTTGAGTAGTGGGCTCAGGTTTGGGACCTGCACTGCAAGAAAGGCACCGAGGTGCCGGCGTGTGTCCAGAGAAGGCAAACAAAGCTAGTGAAGGGTCTGGAGAACTGAGCTGGTGAGGATAGGCTGAGGGAGCTGGGAGTCTTTAGTCTGGAGAAGAGGAGGCTGAGGGGAGACCCCATTGCTCTCTACAGATCCCTGAAAGGAGGTTGGAGACACGTGGGGGTTGTCTCTTCTCCCTAGCAACAAATGGTAGGAGGAGAGAAAATGGCTTTGAGTTGCACCAGAGGAGGTTTAGATTGAATAGTAGGAAAAAATTCTTTAGTGCAAAAGTGGACAGACATTGGAACAGGCTACTCAGGGAGGTGTGGAGTCACCACCAACACCCGGAGGTGTTCAAGAGTCTTGTGGACATGGCACTTTGGGACATGGTTTAGTGGTGGTCTTGCATTGACTGTTAGACTTGATGATCTTAGAGGTCTTTTCCAACCTTAATAATACCGTAACTCTATGATACCATGGTAATGTGTTTGGGGAATCTTTTGACCAGCGGCCCCAAGGGATGGCTGCATCCTGTGATCCACTAAAATAGCCCCAGGTTTGCTTTGTATTTGCAGGCAGTCACGTTCTGGCTTCCAAATGCCAACACCAGTTAAAGAGAGATGAGTAATGAATGCCAACCAAGGATCTGTATTCTGGCAGTGATCTTCATCTTCGATTCTCCTGTCTCTTCAAGTTCAGGAAGGGTAACAAAGATAACTGTTGTCATACCAAGGGGATGTGAGAAGTCCAGCAGAATTCGCTTCCTAAATGCAAACTTTGTCAGTGGAGCCTTCATACAGAGGGTAACCTGAACATGAGAAACTGCACATTAAGGAACAGCTGCCAAACTAAATCTGTGTTTCAGGAACAAAAAAATACCCTTTCTGCTCTGTCTGCCTGTCTGTATTTTAAAATGAGATTTTTAAAAACACAGCTTCATATTTGGTGGGTTATGAAACCAGTTGATGTCTGTCTGAATTCTTAACTGGTATGCCAGTAGCAAATGCAGCCAAAGGTTTCACAGGCAGCAAAGCAGAGCATTTCAGCACAGGCATCTGGCTGTCCTCATGGCCTCAGAAAACACAAGTGGTAAGATATAAAAGCCTGCTTAACATGTTGTTGCTTTTAAAACCTTTGCTCATGATCAGCCTCTGCCATGTTCTGAGAGAACAAACAGTGCTGTGCCTCATAGTGTCACAGATATGCTGTGTTTCAGGACACCTGATAACACAGGTCATCATCTCCTTGCTTCAGAAACTCTGGTTTGGATACTGTCACGATCACCATGATTGCCAAGTCCAGTTATGAGCAGCTTTTGACATGGGGGCAGAGAGTTGACAAGGTGGCTGCTTTACCCAATCTGCTTACTACCTTAGGGCAGGCTCAGAACCCTCTTGATATATATTCCAGCACCATACTGCATCCAGTTCTGGTGTTCCCATCAAAAGGAGGACATGGAACTGTTGGAGCAAGTCCAGAGGAGGGCCGCAAGGATGATCCGAGGGCTGGAGCAGCTCTGCTGTGAGGATGGATAGAGGGAGCTTGGGCCGTTCAGCCTGGAGAAGAGGAGACTCTGGGAGGACCCTAGAGCTGCCTCCTGATATTGACAGGAAGGCTAGAGAGGGACTTTTCATAAGGGTCTCTAGTAACAGGACAAGGGGGAAAGTTTTGAAGCTGAGGGAGAGTAGGTTTAGACTGGATCTTAGGAAGAAGTTCTTCAATATGACTGTGGTGAGACTCTGGAGTGGATTGCCCAGAGTCTCTCAGGATATCCCCTCCCTGGAGGTGTTTAAGGTCAGATTGGATGAGGCCTTGGGTGTCCCTGCCTCTGGCAGGGAGTTTGGAGTAGATGAGCATAATAGGGCCATGGAACTACTGAAGTGGATCCAGAGCAGGGCCAGGAAGATGACCAGAACACTGGAGCGTCTCCCCTGTGGAGACAGGCTGAGAGAGTTGAGGCTCTTCCACTTGGAGAAGAGAAGGCTCCAGGAGACTTTGCGCTGTCCTTCTAGTACCTGAAAAAGGCCTACGAGAAAGCCAGAAAGGAACTTTTTACAGTGGTTTGTAGTGACAGGGTGAGAAGGAATGGATTGAAGCTCAAGGAGGGGAGATTTAGACTGAAGATCAGGAAGAAAGTCTTTCAAGTGAGAGTGGTGAGACACTGGAGCAGGTTGCCCAGGTAAATTGTGGATGTCCCCTCCCTGGAGGTGTTCATGACCAGGTTGGATGAGGCCTTGAGCACCCTGGTCTAGTAGGAGGTCTCCCTGCCCATGTCGTGGGGTTGGAACTTGATGATCTTGGAGGTCCCTTTCAACACAAAGCATTCTGTGATTCTATGAATCTCAGGTCCCTTCCACCATAAGCTATGCTATGATCAGACGGTCCAGCATCCACAGCCGACCCAGCAAAGATGGCTCAACAGCTCATTGCACCTCCGCTTCAGAAGTACAGTTCAGAGGAGAGTCTTGCTCTAGACTCTTGTTTCTTTAAAAGCATTCCTTCACCAATTAGCTAATAAGGGATGCTAATGAAGTACAATTGTCTTTCAGTCTTTGAGTGTCCAGAGGATAGTGCTTTCTCTCTCTCTCCAGCCTCTAATCTGATCGGGAAGCATTCCCTTGCTAACCCCTAATGGCAGTGTGGGATTTGTATCTAATGGCCACACTAAGGCCATCCACAACGAACCGAACACATCTGAACTGACTGATTTCTTTCTTAGTGCAAATTAGCTTCCCATAAATTCACTGGTAAATTCACTGAGAATTAATCCCTGCTAATAAAGGTGCTAAACTGTGGTTTCTGCAGTAATGATGAAGAAAAGGCAGCAGAGATCTGCTCTGCTTTGGCAGCAGATCAGACACCAGTGTGCAGAGGCTCAGTCATGTTCCCATGTACTTCCTGGGGGACATTTATTTAGGCTGGTTTGATTCCCCCATCCCACCACCTTAATTAGTTTGAGCAGAGGCTTCAGTGCCTCAGAAGCACTGTCATGGGACTTGGGAAACTGCTCTTCCCCTCTCAGCTATGCATCAGAGGACAAATAATATTCCTTCTCTCCTGCTGTGAAATGAGACTCTCATACCTGAGTGAGTAGAGACATTGGGAGGATAAAGAGCAAACATGGTTGATTCCAGGTCACCTCCTGTGCATGCTGTAGCCCACCTGTAGAGCACAAGACTGATCATCCTAAGCTCTCCCAGCAGGACATGAGACCAGGCATGCTGTCTGCACATCTACCAGAAGGCAGCCACATAGGAGGAAGTGTAAGATGCTCTTCTACAATTATGCAGATACAACCCATGTGGGATACTTGAAGATGGTGGTGTTGCTCCAGGAACATGTTCATTCTTGTCTTTGAGGGATGATGCTTCCTCCTTAAAACTCTCTGAACAATTCTGCTGATTTTCTGATGTATATAGTAGTTGAATCCCCATCCCTGGTGGTGTTTGCAAAAGGCAGAGATGTGGTGCTGAAGACCACAAGACTTGGTAGAGTTAGAATATGGGTTGGACTCGATGATGTTGAAGATCTTTACCAACCAAAACAGCTCTATGATTTCTATGATTCTATGACCAGTTCAGTAGGCTTTAATTCTCCATTTCACCTGAGACTAGATATTTCCTAAAGCCTTGCACTGTCCTTCCATTAGCTGAGCCATAGGCACTCATAAAAAACACACTGGAGCTAATAATAGGCAATTCTGGTAAACAAATGTTGTTGTTTCTCATCTAGATCTGTCAATTAAATCTATTGCAAAGGCAGGAAAAGCAATGAATCTAGCTATGAAATTTCCTCTTTTTAATGAGGCATTTAAATAACATCTCACATTTGTTCTCCAATTGTTTACATAGGATGTCATTTGAGATGCATTGTTAGAGCCCTGGAAATCTCAGCTGGGAACAATATCCCAGAGAGCAGAGAGGGCCAGTTCTGCTTCAAGCTACATCTCAACAGATTTCACTGCCTTTTCTTTTATTATATCTGAAATGATATCTGTAATCCTACTAATGAAATGCAATAGCATCAGATGCAGCAGCTGCCAAAAAAAAAAAAAAAAAAAAAAAAAAAAAAGAGGGGAAAAAAGGAAAAGAAAAAAAGGGTAAAAAGAAATATAAAATAATGTGATTTTCCGTTAAAGTTTTTGAGTCAATCTTGACTTTTTTTCTTTTCCTTTGCTGGTTTAAATATTGCTGGGGTTATTTTTCTGAAGGTCATCTTATTTCTATGAGAATTTAGTGCACAGCCTGGCTTTTGTGTTTTAGACACCTTTACTTCCTCTGGTTCAATAGGTCATTAGGCATATATTTAAGTCCTCCTTTGTCCAAAACGGTTCTTATGGCATCACAGCCAAACCAGACAAAAGATTCCAAGGTGGATGAAAGGCAGGTTAATTATTCTTATTTTATAGGTGAGAAAATGAAGCTCAAAAGGTGAAAAGTGTCTAGCACACAACTCACCCCCAGTCACTAGTGTGACTCCCATTGGTTTTCAATCAAGTCTTAAAGACCTCAGTCTTAAACATCACTTTCATTTCAGTGTGAATCAGAAGGCTTCAAAAATCCTAGCTGGCCCTCTGCCTTTTATTGTTATCTTTAGAAGACCAAAATGCTTTTGAAACACGGCCCTAAAAGTCTTTTTTAAGGTCCTGTGCTACTAAGGTCCTGATACTAACACCATAACTGAAGACGAGGAAAAGGCTGAGGTCCTGAATGCCTTCTTTGCCTCAATTTTCAACAGTGAGGAGGGAGGAGTTCAGGACAGGTGGACTCTTGAGCTGGGTGATGTGGTCGGGGAGCAGTGTGTTCCCCTGGAAATCCATGAGCTTGAATGTCCTTGACCTTCCTGACCTTGAATGTCTTCAGGGATGGTGCCTCCACA
>VWZE01005903.1:23922-36234 GCA_013396675.1 Eubucco bourcierii
TGTCTGGTCCTGCTGTGGCAGGGGGCTTGGACTGGATGAGCTCTTTGGGTCCCTTCCAACCTCTCACATCCTGTGATCCTGTGATCCTGTGATCCTTGATGCTCAAAGTCCTGCTCAGGCTGCTGCTGCCATCAGGGAAAAGCTTTCCCTTAGGAACGTGCTGAGAATCCTCTGCCTGCAGAGGAAGTGAGCAATGCTCACATGGCAAGCAAACGTCCCTCTCATGCAATTATTGCTAAACATGTTATTTTATGATCCTTCAAACAACAGGGAAAAGGGAAAAAAAAAAAAAAGGGAAAAAAAAAAGGGAAAAAAAAAGAAAAAAGGGAAAAAAAAAAAAAAAGAAAGAACCTCCAACCCAACAAACCCTGCAGAATAAGAGAGGAGGAGGAGAAGTGAGCAATCAGGGAATCATTCTCAGTTTAAATTGCCCTCAGGAAGAGAATGTGTCAGAGTAGATTGAAAGATGGTGTTATCCCAGGAGAGGGAAAGAGAGACAGAAACAAATAGAGACAAGGAAAGTGTGGTAGGATGAGACAGAGCTGGGAGACCTGAGCAGATCGCTGAGGGCAATGTGCTCTGCATCCTCCTCTCCACCCTGCTGCAGACCTCCCTGCACTTTATTAAGGGCAGATGTATAATGAGTCTGTGGAAGGGGGGGAAAGAAATGACAGAGTGATGGTGTTGGGAATGGAGGATTAATTGCTAGAAATCAAACAGCTCCAAGTGCTGCTTTGCAAGAGGTTCTGCTCCCTCTCTGCTCTGCCCTAGTAAGAGCACAGCTGCAGTGCTGGGGCCACTTCTGGGCTCCCCAGTTCAAGAGGGACAGGGAAGTGCTGGGGAGAGTCCAGGGCAGGCTGGGAAGATGCTGAGGGGCCTGGAGCAGCTCTGGCAGGAGCAAAGGCTGAGAGCCCTGGGGCTGAGAGCCTGCAGAGGAGCAGCCCCAGAGGGGAGCTGAGCAATGCCCAGCAAGAGCTAAAGGAGCTGTGGGGGGCAAGAGGCTGAGGCCAGGCTCTTGTCAGTGGTGCTCAGTGTCAGGCCAAGGGGCAATGGGCACAGACTGGACCCCAAGAGCTTCAGCCTGAGCAGGAGAAGAAACTTATTTGCTGTGAGGGTGCTGGAGGCCTGGAGCAGGCTGCCCAGAGAGGTTGTGGAGTCTCCTTGTGTGCAGAGCTGCCAACCACTCCCCGGGCATTGTGCTGCTGGGCAAGCTGCTGTGGGTGGCATTGGACTGGTTGATCTCCAGAGATCCCTTCCAACCCCATCCAGGGGAAAGAAGGGGGGAGGAAAGGGGAAAGAAGGGGGGAGGAAAGGGGAAAGAAAGGGGGAGGAAAGGGGAAAGAAGTGGGGAGGAAAGGGGAAAGAAGGAAGGAGGAAAGGGGAAAGAAGGAAGGAGGAAAGGGGAAAGAAGGAAGGAGGAAAGGGGAAAGAAGGAAGGAGGAAAGGGGAAAGAAGGAAGGAGGAAAGGGGAAAGAGGGGAGGAGGAAAGGGGAAAGAAGAGGGGAGGAAGAGCTCTGCAGATGTCCCTTCCAACCCCTACCATTCCTGATTCTGCCTTTCCCTGAACATCTTGCTCCTGGGCAAGCTGCTGTGGGGGCCCTGCTGGAGCAGAAGCGTTGCACTGGTTGAGCTCCAGAGATCCCTTCCAGGCCCCTATCCATGCTGTGATCCTGGTTATTTCCTGTCATTTACTCTCTCCAGGGCTTGTTTTCCCTCCTGTCCTCCTAGCTCTGTGCCACACTTGGTGCCCATCATCCTTGCCATGCCAGTCAAGTGGTGATTTTCCCTTTCTAAATCATTCAGAAGTGAACCCTCACCAAAGCAAGCAGCAGGACTAGACTTGCCCTCCTCCCTCACCCTCTCCTTCTGAAGCCTTTCCCAAGAGCTGCTTTTACCCAGAGGCTCCCATTTCCTGGTGCCCACTTAGCAACAAGAATATCCTTTGGGTTTCCAATCTTTTCCTGAATTACCTGCTCCCTGTGTCTGTGGAGCCACAGCAGCCCTGCCTCTGCCTTTGATCAGGACATAAAAACCTCTCCAGCAGAAGTGCTGCTGCCTCATACTTGTTTTCTGGTGGCTTCACTCCATGAGCTCTTCCTGGATGGTTTTTGCATCTCAGGGTAGTGCTCAAGGATAGCTCCAGGGAACCACCACCCTCCTCCATCAGCTTTCTGCACTCAGCAGCACCTCAGCTCCATCATCTTTCCTCTCTTTCTTGAGGAGCAGAAGGCTTTAGTGGCTGTAAAGTAACCAACAAGTAGCACTTAGAAGGAAAAGAGCTCCAGGAGATGAACCACAACCAGTAGAAGAGTCAAGATCCAAAGTGATGCTGCCTGCAGCCAGCCCAGGCTCCAACCTTGCTGCAGCAGGGGCAGAGCAGTGTCCTGGACCCAATACTTTGTGCTTTCCCTTGGTACCCAATGGACTGTAGCTCTGTGGCCTCTGGCATCTCACCTGATTGCTATTCCTGCATCTCTCTGTGCCTTAGCCCACCTTACCCATCCAGGAAATGGGTGTGATGGAGGAATTTGGGGCCAGACCCTGATTCCTTGCACAGCTACAGAAGCAGTGCTCTGGGGAAGGCAGAAATGACCTCATTTGGCAGTCCTCCCACAGCTCTTATCTCACAGAATTCCAGCATGGATGAGGGTTGGAAGGGACCTCTGGAAATCATCCAACCCAATCCCTCTGCTAATGCAGAAGAGGTTGGAAAGGAGTTCTGGAGCTCAGCCAGGCCAAACCCCCCTGCTCCAGGAGGGCACCCACAGCAGCTTGCCCAGCAGCACAACACCCAGGGGGAGTTGGAAGTCCCAGAGGCTCCACAACTTCTCTGGGCAGTCTGCTCCAGGCCTCCACCACCTTCACACCAAACAACTTTCTCCTCAGGGAGCCTCCTGGGTTCCAATTTGTGCCCATTGCCTCTTGTGCTCTCAAAACAATATGAGGCACCCACAAAGCAACCAAACTCCTCCTTAAGCTTTTCACCCACATTATAGGGCAGAAGGTCCTGGTGAGGTGGGGACAGGCTCCCTGTGAGTCCTTTTCCCACCACACTTGGATATTTCAGCCCAGTGATGCTCAGGCTGCAACTGTTGTGATCCCTTCACAACCAGCTCAGTGCATGGGAGGAGGAGGAGGAGGGTGGTGAGACGCTGGCGCAGGCTGCCCAGGGAGGTTGTGGCTGCCTCCTTCTTGGGGGTGTTCAAGGCCAGGTAGGATGAGGCCTCGAGCAACTAAGTCTAGTTGAGAAGTGTCCCTGCCCATGGCAGGGAGGTTGGGGGCAATGATCTCTGAGGTCCTTTCCAATCTGAGCCATTCTAGGACTCTGCTTGCTGAGCAGAGGCAGGGCTGCAGAACTGGGCTGGGGGTGATGTAGACACCCTGTGGGAGATGGCAAAAGAGGATTTTGTGTGCCATGGACAGAGACATTGAGTGCAGTCTCAGCAAGTTTGCTGACCACACCAAGCTGTGTGGTGCTGCTGACAGCTGGAGGGCAGGGATGGCATCCAGAGGGACCTGGGCAGGCTGCAGAGGTGGGCACAAGCCAACCTCAGGAGGTTCAACAGGACCAAGGGCAAGGTCCTGCAGCTGGGTGGAGGCAATGCCAAGCACCAATCCAGGTTGGGCAGGGTCTGGCTGGAGAGCAGCTCTGAGGAGAGGGACTTGGGGGTGCTGGTGGAGGAGAAGCTCAATGGGAGCTGTCAGTGAGCTCTGGCAGCCCAGAGAGCAACCAGAGCCTGGGCTGCAGCAGGAGCAGTGTGGGCAGCAGGGCCAGGGAAGTGATCCTGCCCCTCTGCTCCCCACTGCTGAGACCCCACCTGGAGTGCTGCATCCAGTGCTGGAGCCCCTGGGACAAGAGGGATGTGGAGGGGCTGGAAGGTGTCCAGAGAAGGGCCATGAGGGTGAGCAGAGGGCTGGAGCTGCTCTGCTGTGAGGAGAGTGAGGGAGTTGGGGCTGTGCAGTCTGGAGAGGAGAAGGCTCCCAGGTGACCTTCTTGTGGCCTTGCAGGATCTGAAGGGGGCTACAGGAAAGCTGGGGAGGGACTTTTGAGGCTGTCGGGTAGGGGCAGGACTGGGGGGATGGAACAAAGCTGGAAATGGGCAGAGTCAGACTGGAGGTTAGGAAGAAGTTGTTGAGCAGGAGGGTGGTGAGAGCCTGGCAGGGGTTGCCCAGGGAGGTGTTGGAAGCCTGATCCCTGGAGGTGTTTAAGGCCAGGCTGGATGAGGCTGTGGGCAGCCTGAGCTGGTGTGAGGTGTCCCTGGGCATGGCAGGGGGGTTGGAACTGTCTGCTCCTTGTGGTGCCTTCCAACCCTGATCCTGTTCTCTGTGCAGTAGCCTGGCTGAAGTGTTGGTTTCACAGAGTGCATGGTGCAAAGGGCTGGAAGAAGAAGGGTGGAGCAGAGCTACCTGTCAGCTCTGGAAATCAAGAGCATTCCTTGTGACTTCAGAGCCATCTCCTGCCCCTCTCTTTGCAGCACAGGGAAACAAAAAACCTGGGCCCATTGATCTCAGTCAAGTTTACCCTTCAACAGCTTTTACCCCAACGTAATTCAGAGCAGAGATTTACCCATCACGATTTCACCCCTGACTGAATAACTTTCCCTTCATCATCTCTGGGAGAAACCCAGCAATCAAATCACTCATGTGCACCCAAACACAGCTCAGCCAGCTCCCTGACGAGCAGCAGCCAGGAGCCAGGGCCAGAGCAGGATGATTTAAGCTGTGTGCTGGAGTTCTGTGCCATGTTACAGCTGTTTTATCTCCCTTCAACCCTGATGAATAATCAAAAGGCAGAGCGTGCCGGGGCGATGCTGAGGTTCCTCTTAGCACCGCGGTGAAAGCAGGAGTGCAGCAGCGTTGCTGCTCTTTTTGTTCCTGCTGCTCCTCTCTTTCCCTTCTCCTCTTTAACTGTTTCTATGCTGGCAGGAGGAGCCAGGAAAGGATGCAGGAAGGGATTCAGGGAGGGATGCAAGGAGGGATGCTGTGTTTTGTAGAAGTGATCCTGCCTCTCTGCTCCCCACTGCTGTGACCCCACCTGGAGTGCTGCATCCAGTGCTGGAGCCCCTGGGACAAGAGGGATGTGGAGGGGCTGGAAGGTGTCCAGAGAAGGGCCACGAGGATGAGCAGAGGGCTGGAGCTGCTTTGCTGTGAGCAGGGGTTGAGGGAGTTGTGACTGTGCAGGCTGGAGAGGAGAAGGCTCCCAGGTGACCTTCTTGTGGCCTTGCAGGATCTGGAGTTGGCTACAAGAAAGCTGGGGAGGGACTTTTTAGGGTGTTGGGTAGGGACAGGACTGGGGAGGATAGAACAAAGCTGGAAATGGGGAGAGTCAGACTGGATGGTAGGAAGAAGTTGTTTAGCAGGAGGGTGGTGAGAGCCTGGCAGGGGTTGCCCAGGGAGGTGTTGGCAGCCTGATCCCTGGAGGTGTTTAAGGCCAGGCTGGATGAGGCTGTGGGCAGCCTGAGCTGGTGTGAGGTGTCCCTGGGCATGGCAGGGGGGTTGGGACTGTCTGCTCCTTGTGGTCCCTTCCCAACCTTGAGTGATTCTGTGATTCTGTGGAATTGTTGTGGTTACAAAGGACCTTGAAGAAGATCATTGACTCCAACATTGCCATGGCCACTAAACCATGTCCCTAAGTGCTGTGGCCACACATTTCTTGAACACCTCCACATGGGTAGGGAATTCCTTGGGCAACCTGTTTCAAGAGGAAGTGGCCTCAAGTTGTGCCAGGGGAGGGTTAGGTTGGAGATGAGGAAAAATTTCTTTACTTCAAGAGTGGTCAGGGATTGGCATAGGCTGCCCAGGGAGGTGGTGGAGTGTCCATGCCTGGAGGGGTTCAGGAAATGTGTGGCTGAGGCACTTGGGGAGATGGTTTGATGGCCATGGTGGGGTTGGCTTGAGGATTGAACTGGATGATCTTGGAGGGCTTTTCCAACCCAAACAGTTCCATGATTCCCTGCTTCTGTGATTTAGTGGCCATGGTAGTGTTGGGTCAAAGACTGCACTCAATGACCTTTAAGGTCTTTTCCAACCTTAATGATTCATAGGATTATAGAATCACAGAATGGGTTAGGTTGGAAGGGAGCTCAAAGCTCAGCCAGTTCCATCCCCCTGCCATAGGCATGGAGACCTCCCACTAGAACAGGTTGCTCAAGGATTCATCCAGCCTGGCCCTGAACACCTCCAGGGAGGTTGTGGAGCACAGAAGCACAGAATGGGATCAAAGATACCATTCCACAACCTCCCTGGGCAACCTGTGCCAGTGTCTCACCACCCTCACTGCAAACAACTTCCTCCTAACAGCCACTTTCAATCTCCCCTCTCACACTCCAAACCCATTCCTCCTTCTCCTGCCATTCCAAGCCCTTCACAATAGTCCCACCCCAGCCCTCCAGGAGTCCCTTTCAGATCCTGCAAGGCCACTCCAAGCTCTCCTGGAAACCTTCTCCTCTCCAGGCTGCAGAACCCCAACTCTCTCAGCCTGTCCTCACAGCAGAGCTGCTGCAGCCCTCTCACCATCTTGGTGGCCTCCTCTGCACTGGCTCCAACACTTCCATGTCCTGTTTGTGCTGGGGGCTCCAGAACTGCACAGAGGATTCCTAAATGTAATGGCAGACCTCATTCCTGCCTGGAAATTCACTTTCAGCCAAACCACTGTCCCAAAGCTGCCTGCCAAGAGGAAGAGCAGGGAGCAAAGATCAGAGCCTTGCCTGCTGCAGCTCCTCTGGCTCCCTGCTCCCTGGGAGCGAAGCTGCTGAAGGGAACCCGCTACAAGCAGGAGCAGAGCTGCAGCTGTGCCCTGTGAGGTTGCTGACAGAGGGGGATGAATGATTTCCCCGAGGGCAATGTTCAGGCAAACAGCTTGGTCATTTATTTTGCAGATTTACTGGGGTATTATTAATTTAGGAGGCTAAACTCCATTAGGAGCAGGCGTTCATTGCTGTGTTGGAACTCAGTGGCAGTGTCTAGGCTCAATCTCCAGGCAGAGCTTTCCACCAGTTAAGAATTATTCAAATATTGATCTGGACAATTTCTAATTAACTTTGTCCAAGCCTTATTATGCATATGCACCAAAAAAAAAATAAAAAAAAATAAAAATTGATTATTTTATTTATTTCATTATTTTTTTTTTCTATTTTATTCCTTTGTTCCACACCGACCCAATAATTAGATTTAATACCTGAGGTAAGTTCTATTTATGTGGTTAATTATTAGATTCATTAGCAGTGTTAATAAACACAGTGAGCTCAGGAATTAACCACTCTGCTTGACACTTGTTGGCTCTCTCAGTGGCTGGTGAGCCAACTGCCTGAGCAGAACAAGAGAGACAAGAGGGCTTTCCTGGCACTAATTATCTCCTGGGTGCTTTATGGTTGCTAATTCATCATTCCTGGTGACAGCCTGGATGGGTTCACAACCCAAAGGCTTTGCCATTGACTCAGTCAATCACAGAAAGGCTCAGGTTGGAAGGGACCTCAGAGCTCATCTGCTCCAACCTCCCTGCCACGGGCAGAGACAGCTCTCAGCTAGGCTCAGCTGCTCAAAGCCTCATCCAGCCTGGCCTTAAACACCCCCAGACAGGAGGCAGCCACAGCCTCCCTGGGCAGCCTGTGCCAGTGTCTCACCACCCTCCTCCTCCTCCCATGCACTGAGCTGGTTGTGAAGGGATCACAACAGCCTGAGCATCACTGGGCTGAAATATCCAAGGGTGGTGGGAAAAGGGTTCACAAGGGAGCCTGTCCCCACCTCACCAGGACCTTCTGCCCTATAATGTGGGTGAAAAGCTTAAGGAGGAGTTTGGTTGCTTTGTGGGTGCCTTCATATTGTTTTGAGAACAACTTCTCCCTCAGCTCCACTCTAACCCTGCTCTGCCTCAGCTCCAAACCATTCCCCCTTGGACTGGCTCAGACTCCCTCAGCAAAAGTCTCTCTGCAGCCTTGCTGCAGGATCACTTCAGCTCCTGAGGGGCTGCTCTGAGGTCCCCCTGGAGCCTTCTCCTCTGCAGGCTGCACCCCCCCCAGCTCCCTCAACCTGTGCTCACATGATTCCCCCCTAGAAGGAATCGGTTTTGCAGTCAGCTGGACTGAGCCAGCTTCTCTGATTTCTTTTGGGATGCATTTATGTTATTTTAGGATCAATTTCATTCTTTTGGGATCCATTTCTACTCTTTTGGGACCCATTTCTACTTTGAAGCCAATTTCCATTTCTCGAGGATCCATTCCTATCCTTTTGGGATCCACTTCTCCTTTGGGATCCATTTTCCCAGGATCCCTTTCTCTTCTTCTCCCTGGAGGTGTTCAAGGCCAGGTTGGATGAGGCCTTGAGTGCCCTGTGCTAGTGGGAGGTGTCCCTGCCTATGGCTGGAGACTGGAACTGGATGATCCTTGAGGTCCCTTCCAACCTTCCCATTCTATGATTCTGTGATGATTTTTTCAGGCCCCATCTCCCCATGGGGATCCATTTCTCTTTCCCAAAACCCCCCAAATCATAGAATCATAGAATGGGAAGGTTGGAAGGGACCTCAAGGATCAGCCAGTTCCAACCCCCTGCCATAGGCAGGGACACTTCCCACTAGCACAGGGCACTCAAGGCCTCATCCAATCTGGTCTTGAACACCTCCAGGCAGGGAGCAGCCACAACCTCCCTGGGCAACCTGTGCCAGTGTCTCACCACCCTCACTGTAAAGAACTTCTTCCTAACATCCAGTCTAAATCTCCCCTCTGCCAGTTTAAGCCCATTGCCCCTTGTCCTGTCGTTGCAGGACCTTGTCAATAATCCTTCCCCAGCCTTCCTGTAGCCCCCTTCAGATACTGGAAGGCTACTATCAGGTCCCCTCGAAGCCTCCTCTTCTCCAGGCTGCAGAGCCCCAACTCTCTCAGCCTATCCTCATAGGAGAGCTGCTCCAGCCCTCTGATCATCTTTGTGGCCCTCCTCTGGACCACCCCACAGCCCTCCTCTTCTCCCAGCAAGCTTTGTGCTGCGTCAGACCTGAAGCGCCAGACCCAGGGCTGCTCCTCTTTTCACCCCAACGCTCTGGCACCCAGGGCTGGCAGGACCTAACAACCTATTTCCAAAGGGGCTTGTGTCCAGCTGCTCCCATCACAATCCCACTTGCTTCCCCTCCCCCACTCCCTCCTCCTCCCCTCCCCTGCCCAGGGATGCCTGCGCAGAGCCTTGCCCAGCCTCTCGCTTGGCAATTTGGTGCTGAGGCCAGTGGGAAATTGCTGACAATTTGGATGAAAATGGTTGGAAAATTGCAGTCTTTAGGCCCATTCTGCGTGGCTCTGTGTGTGCAGAAATTGCAGAGCAAACACTGGAAAGGGCCAGCAGTCAGAAATAGGTGCTGCTGTTGTTGTGCTGGTGGTAGGTGCCCTTCCCTCCCACCCCACTCCCACCCAGTTCCCCCCCTCCAAGTCATTATGTATTTGTAAACAAATGTGTAAATCGTGCAGCAGGAATTGCCCCGGAGGGAAGCAGAGGATGGATAAAAGCCTTGAGAGAAAGGAAATGTCACTGGGAGCCCAGGTTTGGAGCTGCCTCTTCTCTGTCATGCTCCTGCCTAAAGCTGAGCTTGTGCCCCCAGTGTGGTTGTCACTTGTGTGGGCTTTTAAGAAGCATCCTCTTGGGAACATAACATCAGAGACATTGCTTTTGTGTTTGCTCACTGGTGGCTTCTACACCTCCCCCAGCTCCTACATCCCCTCCAGCTCCTACATNCCTACATCTCCTCCAGCTCCTACATCTCCTCCAGTTCCTATATCTCCCCCAGCTCCTACATCTCCCCCAGCTCCTACATCCCCTCCAGCTCCTACATCTCCTCCAGCTCCTACATCCCCTCCAGCTCCTACATCTCCTCCAATTTCCAGTTCCTACATCTCCTCCAGCTCCTACATCACCTCTAATTCACTCTTTCCTCCAGTTTCTTTACCTCCCCAAGAAATCTGCCCCAAGAACTTGCTCCTAGCTGGAGTTATTTACATCCTGATACATCTCAAATGGGCAAGGAGGTCTTGCTTTAACTTTAAACCCTATTGCAGCCCTGCTTGAGGATAGATCCTTGTGAAATAAGAGGTTGTTTCTGCTCTGCTCTGATGGATCTCTCTTTGGGGTCACCCCAGAGGTGGTGGCACAAAGCCCCAGCTCTGAGCAGCTTCCATTGATCTGTTGTAAAAGCCTCTCAGAGCAGATTGATGTTTCTGCCCATCCTGTAAAGATTTCTTCTCCTCCTGCTGTGGCAGCAGGGAGAAATCCTTGCTGGCAGAGCCTCACCCCAGCAGGCTTTGCCTGGAGGAGCAGTCCATGCCCACATCCCAGCCCTGTCACTGTTGCACATGCCAAAGCCCACCTGGACATTGTGACCCTGGCCAACCTGATCTAGGTGACTCTGCTTTAACAGGGTGGGAGCTGGACTGGGTCACCCCCAGAGGGCCCTTCCAACCCTCACCATGCTGAGATTCTGTGAGGCTTTCTGGGCAGAGTCTGACAGCAAGAAACTGGAAGGGCAAAGAAGATTTCTGCAGCTCTGGGAGCTCATCTCTCCTAAAACTTGGTTTGTCTCCATGTCTCACATTCTCCACCTCTCTTTCCCTCCTTCCAAGCCCCATTGGGTCCACATCACACAAGGCAGGAGGGCTGGATGACCTCCAGAGGCCTCTTCCAACCCTCACTGTGCTGGGATTCTATGACTATACAGAGGGATTCTATGACTATACAGAATTTCTGCTGTCCCAGATTGGATGAGGCCTTGAGTGCCCTGTACTAGTGGGAGGGGTCCCTGCCTATGGCAGGGGGTTGGAACTGGATGATCCTTGAGGTCCCTTCCAACCTTCCCATTCTATGATTCTATGATTCCCCTTCAGCTGGCACCTGCAACTCCATGGACTTTCCCTCTGCCCTTTCAGTTGTGAAATAGGGTTTGAATATCTTCTGAGTCCCAACATGCTGCTGCTGCTGCTGCTGCTGCTGCTGCTGCTGCTGTCTGACCCATGGAGCACCACACAGCAGCTCTAGACTTGGCCTCCATGGCCAGGAGGTGTCTTGCTTGTGGAAATGTTCTTTTCCCTGCTTGTAAAGCACTCTGAGAGGTGCTGGGGTGCTGGGGCTTGGCCTTCCAGCAAGGGTCAATCCTATGAAGAGAGACTGAGTCTGCTCAGTCTGCAGAGAAGGGTCTGGGGTGACTTTATTGTGACCTTTCAGTATCTTAAGGAGGGTTACAAGAAAGCTGGGGAGGGATGAGCCAGGGAGGCATGCAGGGAAGGATGCAGGGAGGGATGCAGGGAGGGATTCAGGGAGGGATGCAGGGAGGGATGCTGTGTTTCATAGAAGGGATCCTGCCCCTCTGCTCCCCACTGCTGAGACCCCACCTGGAGTGCTGCATCCAGTGCTGGAGCCCCTGGGACAAGAGGGATGTGGAGGTGCTGGAAGGTGTCCAGAGAAGTGCCGCAAGGATGAGCAGAGGGCTGGAGATGCTCTGCTGTGAGGACAGACTGAGGGAGTTGGGGCTGCTCAGTATGGAGAGGAGAAGGCTCCCAGGTGACCTTCTTGTGGCCTTGCATGATCTGGAGTGGGCTGCAAGAAAGCTGGGGAGGGACTTTTGAGGCTGCCAGGTAGGGATAGGACTGGGGGGGATGGAACAAAGCTGGAAATGGGGAGAGTCAGACTGGAGGTTAGGAAGAAGTTGTTGAGCAGGAGGGTGGTGAGAGCCTGGCAGGGGCTGCCCAGGGAGGTGTTGGCAGCCTGATCCCTGGAGGTGTTTAAGGCCAGGCTGGATGAGGCTGTGGGCAGCCTGAGCTGGTGTGAGGTGTCCCTGGGCATGGCAGGGGGGTTGGAACTGGCTGCTCCTTGTGGGCCCTTCCAACCCTGCCTGATTCTATGATTCTGTGACTCTCTGATTCTCAACCTCACGTTAAAAACTTGGGGAGGGGAGGACTGAAGTGTGGGGAGTGGAGAGGAGAGAAAGAGAAATCCAACTGCTGATCGAATTAGCCAAACTCTTTAAGCCTGCTTTCCAGGGCTAGATTCAGATGCTAATTAATGAACAGCAACAGGAACGGAAAAAAAAAAAAAAAAAAAAAAAAAAGCAAAACCCCAACCCAACAACCACAACAGCAAGCAGCCAGGCTCCAATTTGCATAAATATGCATTGTCAAACTGTTAGGTAAACAAAAGCCCCAGCCAGATTTATTCCACGGAGATCCCAGCGAGGCTCTTCCGTGGGGATTACAGCTCCTGTGATTTTTATATTGGTTGCTTTATTATTGTTATGTGAGGGGGGTTGGGGTTTTGGGTTTTGTTGTTGTTTTTTTTTTTTTTTTT
>VWZE01005905.1:0-13969 GCA_013396675.1 Eubucco bourcierii
GTGAAAGGAAAACATGATGATGTCTACTTCACTTATACACTTGCTGAGATGTTTGGGAAAAATAACTCAAAACATTANGTGTATGGCAAACCTTGGGGTAAGGTACAGGGGTGGGGAGAAGGTGGAAGGGTGGTTGGGAGCCCCTCCTGGGGTCTCTGATTTCTGGGAGGGGAGTTGTGTTTCTGTATTACCTTTAACTTGTACATTTCTGTAAATATTCCTGTATATAGTGTATATCTCTGCTTGTACATTGTGCTGAGCTGTAAATACAGCTTCATTCCTTAGCTTCCAGCCAGCTGAGTTCTAGTCTGGGTCATTTGACAAAGTGTGGGGGGTGAGTAACTCCCGAACCATCACAGTTATTGACTCCATTTTTAATGGAGTTGTTTAACTAGAACTCTTCTTTTTAATGAATGGAAACTTAGCAGAGATTTTCAGTAGTGTAAAATAAAAAGGCAGTTTACTTTTGGTCTCTTTTTTAATAAGCAATTTTAAAGCTCTATTCCATAGTGTACTACCTCTCACTTTTCAGATCACATATTTTTTCCTGGAGTTCATTGCTTGTATTCTGTCTCTGACAGAGAAAGGAGTACCCATCACTGCATCAGAGCAAGGCTGACTGAAAGACAAGTAGCACCTCTGCAATTATCTAGCCCTTACCACTGCTGAGTCAGCTTCTCTCCAGTGCTAGTTACCACTGCTAGGATAATATTGCAAACGGGTTAACAAAAAATCAATTTGGCTTTTGAAGCTTAGCTGCAAAATAACTCCATCCAGTGGAGTGCGATCTGATAAAGTGTGATCATATTCAGAGATGTTAAAAATGTGCTTGAATTTTTGAGACCGAATGATGTTGGTATTTGTTTCTCCAATATTACTTGTTTCCTGTGAGGATAAAAATGGGTTTGATACATCTTGGCTAACACATGACAAGCACTGTGTGACAATACTTCAGTTGAGTATCGTGCATAGGAAAGTTAGCACTGAAGTGTGTACTGTAGGGTCAAATAAGAAATGTGAAGCATCCATTTATTGTTGGGTTCCTGGTAATGAACATGTTAGTATAAAAATAACTCAGTTTCCCTTCATTTGGCTGACAAAAGTAGTACTTATAGGAAATTAATGCCTATTTAACATATGTGCTTCTTTCTACATAAATAATGAAAAATTCCTCAGTTTTGACTTCTAAAGTGCCACTACTGGGCACTGATGTTAATGCTGTTTTGAGAAAACCAGAGTAGAGAAAAAACAGAGCTCTCAGAACTCTTTTTTTCCCAGTCTTCCTATGGATTCAGGAAATCCTTCTCCAGTAGTTATACTGGCAGCATACTTAATCATAAGCTCTTTTTTATTTTTTTTTTCTAGTGAACCACTGTTTCCTGAGAGCGAGTGAACATCTCAAGATACAGATATGTTATTCTGTTGTGTAACTTGTGCCAAAATGCTAGAGAGAAATTGAGCATATTCTAATCCTATCCTCTACCTGCTATGCAAGTAAATATGCTCCTTTGTCCTCTCATCTCTCTTATGACCCAGTCTGACAGTGACAGGCAGGCTTGCTGGTTATGAACTGCTGAGTGTCTTAGCGAAGGACTTTATTATGGTAGTAAGTTTTGTCTCCTTCTGCTGTTTGTAGTTCCTGCCCAGTTACATGCTAAAATAGATATAAACACCTCTATACTGTCATGTCCATTAAATGGTTTGGACAGTTTCCATGAAAAAAATCTGTCTCTCCAAGGGATATTTTTTTCCATCATAGCCAAGGAGACTACCACTACTTGACCTGACCAAGGAAGCCAATATGTTTAGTATTTTTACTGTAGTTTCACATATACCATCCTCATACGGAATTTATTTCATGCATTTTCCTTATTCTCTCCTATTGCTTGCAGTGACATGGTACAAAGAATCATCATTAAATAAATTTTGTGCTGAGTTGACCCAGAATCCAGAATTACTAGTGAAACTTCCCTAAGAACAATCACATGGGGTTTTCAAGTCTGATTTTGTCATTGCTCAGCCAGTGTCTTCACTGCTTTTAATAATACAAGTATGGGAAGAAAAAAGATAAAGCCTACATTTCTACCTGGTTTCTTTGGTGCTATGTTAGATTATGCCAAATCCAACCACTCCCTGGGGAATATGTTACAGCCTAGGGGGCCTGTTTAAGATCTAGTAACACTTCAGGGAGTAAGAAAACTCAGCACTGGGTGACTGAAAAATAATGTTATAAACATTTTTTTTTTTCTTCTCCTGTTCTTTCTTTGGCTCAGAGTCTTGCTTCACAGTGAAACCTTTGAAGTACAACCTCAGCCTTGCACTTGCCTTACATAGTGAAACTGCCATTGAGGCTGACCTCCAAAGTGCTAAACTCTATCTGAAGAGAACAATTGGGAAGATTCAAAAGACTTTAAATAATTTTATTCAGGCTTTTGGCTGCCTCATTCTCTTTTTTTTTTCTTTTTTCACAATATCCCTTAAGACAAATTTCACTACACTGCATATCAACGGTTATGTATATATAGTAAATTAAAACAACTGCATAACTGATTTATGAAGAAAATTATTTCATCCATTCCAAAAGACAGTAACAGCAATTCTTTGAAGCAAAATAAGCTTTGCGAAGGAAACAATTTTCCTCTATGCTGAAAAAGTAATGTATAGGTTAGTCTTTCATTTTAATGGGATAAGACCATATATTTTAACTCCTTATACTATTAGAAGCACTGAGATATCTATGCATGATTTATAATGTTTATTGTAGTATATGTTTTCAGTAAGATTACATATCATAAAGTGCCTTAAAAGCTAGGGGGAAAAAATACCAATTATTGGAAAGAGGGAAACTTACTTCAGTGTTATGTATCATTCTAAGTCATGCTGTGAAATAAAACTGTCTTTTAATGTTGAGCCTAAAGTGAGTTTCTCCAGTCTGGGAGACAACAGTCATAAATGAAAAGTAAAACAGTTACCAAATTTACTTTTAGATTAGACTTTTACATGAGTCTCTAAATCACATGTCTCATAAACGTTTTTTGCCAGAGAAGAGAGATGTGTGCCTAGGAATATAGATGATGTTCAATGTATGTTATCCTCACAGTTGCTGTAATATCACAGTAGCACAGACTTACAGAGTGATTGAGGTTGGAAGTGACTTCTTGAGGTCATTTGGTCCAACTTCTGTGCCACTTGGAGGCAACTGTCCAAGACCACAAAATATCCCTTGGAATATCTCCTAAGATGGAGACTACACAACCTGTCTGTGCAACCTGTACCATCACTCAGTCACCCTGACATCAAAAAGATTTCTCCTAATGTTCAGACAGCACCTCCTGTGTTTTGGCTTGTACCCACTGCCTCTAGTCCTGTCACTGGAACCCTTTGAATAGGTGTTCTGTCTTCCCTTCAGACACCTGGAGATGTTCAAGGCCAGGTTGGACAAGGCCTTGAGTGACCTGTACTAGTGGGAGGTGTCCCTGCCTATGACAGGGGGTTGGAACTACATGATCCTTGAGGTCACTTCCAACCTTACCATTCTATGATTCTATGATTTACAAATAGTGATGAGATCATAGAATTACAGAATCATACAATGGTCTGGGTTGAAAGGGACCTCTGAAAGTCATTCAGTCCAACCCCCTGCAGTAAGCAGGGGCAGCCTCAACTAGATCAGGTTGCCCAGAGCCATGTTGAGCCTCACTTTGAGGCTACAAGGGATCCATCTCCATGGATGGAGGCCCAACCACCTCCCTGGGAAGTCTGTTCCAGAGTTCCACTACCCTCATGGCAAAGAACTTGTTCCTAACATCCAATCTAAATCTCTTCTTCTTTAGTTTTAAGCTATTGCCCCTTGTCCTATCACCACAGGCCTTTGTAAACAGTCTCTCTCCATCCTTCTTGTAGGTCACTTTCAGGTACTAGAAGGTCATTATTAGGTCTCCCCAGAGCCTTCTCTTCTCCAGGCTGAACAACTCCAGATCCCTCAGCCTGTCTTTGTAGCAGAGGTGCTGCAAACCCCTGACCATTTTTGTGGCCCTCCTCTGGACTCACTCCATCAGGTCCACGTCCTTCCTATATTGAGGACTGTAGAGCTGGACACAGTACTTCACATAAGGTCTCACCAGGGCAGCATAAAGAGGCAGAGTCACCGCTCTAGATCTGCTGGCCACACAGCTTTTGATGCAGCCCAGGATGTGACTGGCTTTCTGGCCTTCTAAAGTATATCACCCCTAATGTATATCAGCAAAAGCCTGTGACTAGTCAAATACTGTGCTTGGTGTTAACACTTGGTTTCTCAAAAATATCAGCTGAATTTGAATTGTTTGTTTAACACTTCACATTCTCTGGATTGTAATCAAGGATTCTTTGATAAATACATCCTGTATTTCATAACTCCTGCTTCTTCTGAAATCCTTAGAAATTTGGAGCACCTACTGTTGAGTGTTATGGAATCATGTACACCTTTAGAGCAGATGATAGACTTTACCTGTTTCACTCTTTTAAAGGTCACATGATATCCCTATTCATGTTTATTATATTATTCTGTTTGTTTAGATGTGTATACCATTTGGGGAAAAAAAAAACCCAAGAGATTTGATAAATAAGCCCTACTCAACTTTAGGAGCAGAACTGTAACCAGAGGGATTACTCTTTCCACACGCAGACAATATAACTGCAGAAGAGTGTTATGTTGGCCAGGGAAATAGAAAGTTAGCGTATATTTAGGTTACATCTTTTGGCATATGGATTATTGACGGCTCTGCCCTACCTGTCTTATTGTGTAAAGATGGACTCTCTCTGCAGAAACTCCTCCCCTCACAACAAAAGGCCCTCTCCCTAAAGTTTCTTAGCTTTTTATGTTGAAAGGAAATAAAAGAATTTTTGTTTTGCATTGTCTTGTCAGCATTTTAAACAGGAGGGCCGTATCTACTTTGTTGGCATCTTAAGATATATGTGTAGGTGAATTCTTCTTGGTCTCCCTTTCCCATATATATATATATATGTATGTATGAATCTCTTTGTATACTCAGTAAGGCCATAATGTTCTGTGGATGTGTTGCTGGAGTGCATTACAGTACAAACAAATCTTGGCCTGTGACAGTGGGTTTTGTTTTGATGTGGCAACTGCCACTGAGATTCAGATGTCCCAGTGCATAACTCTCCTGATTTTCTTTCTTTATTAAAATACAGCTAAACTTCTGTCTTCTCAGTGTTATTCCTTAGATGGCTGTGGCTACGGAGAGATCATACTCACATTGCATGTTTTCACTTTTTTACATAATGATCAGTACTAAACAGCTTTAAAGGGCCAATAGTTTTTTCTTACTTTTCAAAGCACTGGAATATCTGGTGCATCAGCTGGTGCAGGACGAAAATTTAACTGAATTTGCTTAAGGAACTGTAGTAGCAGAAGTAGGAGTAGAGGAAACCTGTCCCAAGTCTGTACAGATTTGTGTAATGACTGAGGTTGTGGATTTTTTTCCTAGATTTGGACTGAATTGATTAATGAATAGGTTTAGGATACTTAAACATTAATAAATCATAGAATCATAGAATGGTAAGGTTGGAAGGGCTGATTAAGGGAACAGAACATCTCTCTTATAAGGACAGCCTGAGGGAGCTGGGGCTCTTTAGCTTGGAAATGAGGAGACTGAGGGGTGACCTCATTAATGTTTATAAATATGTAAAGGGTGAGTACCAGGAGGATGGAGCCAGGCTCTTCTTGGTGATGTCCAATGACAAGACAAGGGGCAGTGAATGGGAGTTGAACCATAGAAAGTTTCATGTAAACATGACAAGGAATTTTTTCACTGTGAGGGTGAAAGAACACTGGAACAGGCTGCCAAGGTGGGTTGTGGAGTCTCTCTCTTTCTCTGGAGATATTCAAAACCTGCCTGGATGCATTCCTGTGTGATCTGGTATAGGTGATCCTGGTCTGGCAGGGAGGTTGGGCTAGATGATCTTTTGAGGTCCCTTCCAGCCCTTGGCATTCTGTGATTCTGTGTGATTCTGTGGAAAACTCAGGCTTATGTAACACACACACAAAAAAAGAAGTCAGCTAATTTTAAGCTGTATTGATTAGACATGTTCTGATAGTGTTGTGAACTAAAGGTATAAAGGTCAAAGCCATTAAACATTTTCTTCTAGAGCATCTTCAGTATAAAAAATCTATAGCATGATGGAACCACATCCATAGTAGTCCTATTGATTTTACTTTCTTGATAGAGTTTTGTGTTGTTCTCCTGCTTCTCAAGGGTGTTGACTAGTTATTAATGCACAGATTCTTGGTTCCCTGTAGTAATTGTAATATGTTTTAAAGTTTTCTCCTTATATGGAAAAAAGGCCATTTTTGTTCAGTGGTATATCCTGAATATAGGAGGAGTTCATATTTGTTTGGGGATTTTTTTGATAGCAAATACTTTTGTACTTTGAAGTATATTGTATTAGGAGTGGGATGTTTCTTTTTCTCTTTTAACTATACAAATATAAATTTAACACTGAACCTTGTAAATTTTCCAGGCTTTATCTGCACAAACTGTTCTTTAGCAAGAGCTCTTAACATGGTTTTATTATGATGTAAGATATAATGGTTTCATTTGTTTTGTTAAAAGCAGAGAGAAAATTATGAGGGCTCTATAATAAGTATGAAAAGTATTTTGGAGCTGGCTTTCAGAGAAATTTTCCAGCAATCTTCATTGAAGATGCCCACTTTTGTTAAGGCAATATACACAGAGTTGTTTGGCCAAGAAGGAAGAGATTAACTTTTTTGTAAATATGTAATATGCTTCCTAGAGTGGCCGCTACTGATTCACAAATCTATACATTTGAACGGTTACGAATGAGAACTATCTGTCCTGGTATAAACATTTTTTTTAACTACACAACTGCAGCTATAATAGGCTTACTCTATTGTATGAATTATATTAAAATGACATCATTAAAATGTCACAAATTTTGGACACAGTCACACAGAATGAATTAATAAAGTTTTGCAAGTGATTGAATATATTTGGCCTGATAAAATGCTTGATAGCATTAGATTTTAAAAAATATTTTCATTAGAGTAACATTTCCGGCTACATTTCCTAAGACAATCAGAGAAGAAATAGTATTGAGAGACTGAGGTTTCTTTTTATTACAGCAAAAATTATCTAGTGAATACTTGAATGTAAGCTCTGTGTTGTTTGTATATGCTGGCATTTAAACTTAATGTCTTTGGAGGAAGATAAAGACACTAGGTTGAAAAGCCTGGCACTGATGTCACTAGGAATTTTAGACCTTATCACAATGGGCTTGCTCAAGCTTTAATTAGTACTCTCTGTTCAGATTGCACCTCGATATTTTTACCAATACTTAAAAGTATAGTTTCCTGCACTGTGGTTCCTAAACTGTGATATCTGTACCAGTAACTTGATGAGAACAGTAACTGTTCTTGTTGCTTCATTATGCATGGTCATACTTGAGCAATCTAAGCTTTGGTATCCTTGCTAAGGGCAAGAGTAATGTCCTTAATTTTGAAAAAGAATGTACTAACCCAAGGTAGTATTATTTGTCTGTTACCAGAATAGATGCCATAGGTGATAGGGTGTGTCCTCAGAATACCAAAACCTATTTCCCTGAAGTGTGTTGATCCTCTCTTGTATTGCAGTTTGGCTGTCCGCTCACACAATACCTACCACCTGTGTGGCTAAGAGGATGTGCAATTTCGCTCTGTCCTCATCTGAAGCACACATTCATTCTGGGTGTTTATATTCTCTCTGTGTATTTTGACTTGCCTAATTTTAAAAATTTCATTTCAGGTGGAAGAAATTAATTCCCCTGAAGTAAGGTTTTTCATCTCAGTCAGATCTAATTGCTTTCCTTCTTTTGGAATAACAAACTTGGGTAAAATGAGCAAAGACGTGTTTACCCCAAACTTTTTCTGGTGTTTTATATCATGCTTAAGAGTGTGAGAATAATTTTGTTTCAATATTAAGTCTCTTCTGAATCTGTAGCTGTATCTACTTTAGCTTGGATCCAAAGCTTCCAAGCTTCTTCTAAATGTGATTGGCAATAATTTCATATTTAGTTTTGTAATCACAAAAGTGAAAGACTATCTGATTACCTATGAGTATTCACCCTCATGGATCTTTCTGTCACCATTGTCACCAAATTGAGCCTTTGCCTGAAGTGACAAATTGAGGGTTGGTTTTATCCCGAGTTAGTAAGGAAGGATGTTTAAATGGTCTGTGGGTTTGTACAATATTAAAAATCCTTAAAAGGAAAAACAAAAGCCAAAACACCACTTACATAAGCAATCATGAAATAATTACATTTTATATTTCAATTGAAGCATTTTAAGAAACACATTTATTCTGTGGCATTATACATGGGGTTTTTTGGTATAAGGCAGTGTCAGAAAATCCTATCAGTTCTTGATTGTGAAGTACAAGATTATCAAGAATGGATTCTAAAAATAAATTATTTTACTCTCAGGCTTTTGGAACAATGTCAAGAGATTTTTTTTTTTCCATTTTTCTTTTAATTTGCCTGCAAGATTTGACCTCATGATAATAATTCCTTAACATGCATTCATAATTATTAATTTGATATTATATATAGTATGTTAGACCTGTTTTCACCCTATCCCTATGGCTAACCCATGCAAGATGAATCTGTTCAGGTTCTTGGCTGTGATCAGATATGGGAGTCAGCAGGTTGTGTTGTCACCTGCTTCAGTGCCTCATTTTTGCTGATATAAAAAACTGTTTCCTGAAATTCAGGTCCATTGATGGCTGTTGAGTTTGGCATTTTGGTAGAATAGTAATTAAAAGAGGAAATTAGAATTTATAAGATTTATTTACTTCAAGTAGAATTAAATAGCTAGATTAAGATTTGAATTTCTCAGCTTCTTTTGACTATACTCTGCCCTGGTGAGACCTCATTTGGAGTACTTTGTCCAGTTCTGGGCTCCCCAGATCAAGGACAGGGAACTGCTCGAGTAGGTGCAGCAAAGGGCTTTAAGATGATTGGGGGTCTAGAACATCTGTCTTGTGAAGAAAGTCTGAGGGACTTGGAGCTTTTTGGCCTGGAGAAGAGAAGACCGAGAGGAGATCTTATCACTGCTTATAAATACTGAAAGGATGGGTGCCAGGAGAATGGTGCCAGTCTCTTTTCATTGGCGCCTAGTGATGGGACAAGAGGTAACAGGCACAAACTTGAACATAGGAAGTTCCTTCTAAACGTGAGGTGGAACTTCTTTGCTTTGAGTGTGGCAATGCACTAGAACAGGCTTCTTAGAGAGGTGGTGGAATCTCCATATCTGCATTCATTCAAAACTTAAGAGATTTGGCCCAAGACAACCTCATGAAGTTCAAACAGGCCAAATGCAAGGCCCTACACCTGTATTGGGGCAATCCTAAGCATAAATAAAGGCTGGTTGAGAAGGGTTGAGAGCAGTCTTGAGAAGAAGGACTTGGGATGTCAGTTAATAAAAAACTCAACATGAGCTGGCAATGCGTACATGCAACCAAAAAGGCCAAATGTGTCCTCAGCAGTATCAAAAGAAGTGTGACCAGCAGGACACAGGAGGTGATTCTACCCCTCTGCTCTCATGAGACCCCATCTGGAGTACTGTGTCCAGGTCTGGTGCTCCTAGGATAACAGGGACAGCAAACTACTGGAGCAGGTCTAGAGAAGGGCCACAAAGATCATCAGAGGGCAGGAGCATCTCTCCCACAGGGCCAGGAAGGAACTTTTGACAAGGTGTTATAGCAATAGTACAACAGGGAGCAGCTTTCAGTTTGAGGAAGGTAGATGTAAATTGGATATTAGGAAGAAATTCATTACACTGAGAGTAGTGAGACACTGGAACAGGTTGCCCAGGAAAGTCGTGAATGCCCCTTACCTGAAAGTATTCGAAGCCAACCTGAATGAGGTCTTGAGAGTGGAAGGAGTCCCTGCCCATTGCAAGGGCATTGGAACTAGATAATCTTTAAGCTCCCTTCCAACCTAAACCATTCTATTAATCTGTGAATCTAATGCTGTTGTGCAGCCTGCTCTAGGTGAACCTGCTCTGACAGGGTGTTAGACTAGAAGACCTCAAGAGGTCAGTTCCAACTGTAATTCTGTGAAATTTTATATTTTTATTTAAAGTATTTGTACTCGACTGAAAAACTTTTCCTTCAGTTTGACTCTTAAGATTCTCTTCTGGTTTTACTTCTTTTTAGTCTACCTCAGTTTCCAAATTTTTTAAAAAATCGGTATTTTAAAGCTTTACTATTTAAAATGTAACTGATGTACTTGAATCTTAAATTCATTCCATGAGGCAAATCTTCCTGTATATTTCAAGAGAGGCCATGAAGTTAGTTACAATCCATTTTCCCCTGTATTCTCTAATAAAATGAATTAAGGAACCTGAGTGTTTATGTCTCGTTAAGGTGAGATGGGGAGGGAGGAAGTGGGAGAGTCAAAAATAAGTAGTTTACTTTTTTCCAGTATCAATACTAATTTTGTGCTGACTGGTTATGTTTCTGCATGGACAGCAACACATCACAAGAAAATGAAGGCAAAAATGAGTATGAGTCCTGTTATATTCTGATAAAATCAGGACTATTCTTTCCTAATGCTAAATTCTTTGAATGCCAGCTCGTCCATAACTATAATAAAAACAGCTAATGCATAAATGAATTCTGGCAATTTTAAATAAAAATTTAAAACCTGATATGACAGGGAAGAATCCTAAGAGGTAACCAAGTGTGTAAACAGTAAATGAAGGATTATACTTATTTGCAAGAAATCCATTGCAGCGAGAAATTGAATTGGGGGCTTCTTTCAAAAAAGAAGGTCTACTATAGCTAGTAAGGCAAATCAGAGCCTGATTTTATTCCCTTTACAGTAATAAGATTATGTGAGACCCATAAACAATATACAAATGGGAATAAATGTAACAGAGTATTCTAGGTTCCCTCCTCTTTAAAGATTCTCCTCCCAATAGTAAAGAACCAATTATGCCAAACTTTTAAAACTGGATGTGATCAAACATATTATGAGTGATGCAGTTCATTTATTATAACATGAACAGCATCACTTCTTGTCTGGCATTTTCATTTTGCAGAAAAGATTTTCTGTACAAAGTGTATATGAATAGTATCTGCATAAACCAACTAACACCTACAAACAACTTGATCCTCTATTACTGTTTCAGCTGAAGAAAGATTTTAACTGGTCAGTGAAAACAACTGGTCTAGAACCTAGTCTTTTCCAGTGTTGTAAAAGATGTAAGCAGTAAAGAGAGATATAAGGATAAAGAAAAGATTACAAATCTCCATGCCACTGGTACTGACTCTTAATGGGCCTCAGCAGGCAATTTCAGAAACTAGAACTGTAAAGAATTAGACGAGAACAATCTTGGCACTAGATTACTGTAAATAGATGCATCCCACTTTGAAAAAGAATTTGTATTAGACTTACCTGCCTGTATGTTCTTCATTTACACGTAAACCTATTCCAGTAATGCAGTGTGCTGTAAATTCCAAAGCTGCTGGTGAAAGCTAAGACAATGGATTACTTTCAGAGATAGGATCTTTTTAGCAAGTAGGCTCTAAGCTTCCTGTACTGTCAGGAAGGCAAAATGTATCAGTGTACAAAGTGCTCCCCCAAATGCCATGTCTCAGGCAAAAAAGAAGTGTTGTAGCAACTGGTATAGAACACAAAAGAAAGAAAAATAAAGGAAGAAGAAGAGAAGGAGAAAAACATACGGATCTGCTCCCTTTCAAATGCAGATTGTTGAGGCTGGAAGTCTGTCGCTTAGTCACTGTGTTCTCCGTTTGACCATATGGTCACAACATCTAGCGGAATGCTGTAAAAACCTTAGTTCTTCTCTTGAAAACAAAATAGAGTAAAGTGGGAAAAGGAAAGGATTAATTTTATTAATTCTTGCTGTTACACCATTTAAAATATGTTTTAATTACAATGTCTTCTATATTTCATGGAATCTATATCTGTTGGTAATTGACTTCATTATTGTCTCTGTTGAAATATGTGGCCTGAAATCAATACATATGGCCCTGAAATTTAAGGTGGAATTACAAAGATTTTTTTCTATCTATCTCCAGGGCTCTTGTAGCTGTACTTCATACACAGGTAAAAGCAGAATGCACCACACCTATTAACAAAGCATCTCATATTTGTAAAAAATTGGTCTGTTACAAGCTTATGTCAGCTTGAACTATGCTGCTAACTTGATGAATTTACTGGCAATCGGTCTCCAAAACTGTGCTGGAGACAGAGTTGTCTGAGATAGAGTTAATTTTCTTCACAGTAGCAGTTTTGAATTGGTGATGTAAACAGTGTTGACAGCACAGGAATGTTTTAATTAATTGCATCAAAGAGTTTTCTGCTACTCATACTACCTCATCAGTGACTAGACTGGGGTGCACAAGAATTTTGGACAGGACACAACTGGGACAATTGATCCTAACTGGCCAAAGGGATATTCCATACCATGTGATGTTATGCTTAGTGTATAAAACTTGAGGGAAGCTGGTGGGCTGTGAGGGGATTGTCCTTGGGGTCTGACTAGACATCAGTTTGTTGGTGGTGAGCAATTGTTTTCATCTACATCGCTTATCTTGCCTATGTTTTATTTCTCTTCCTTTGTTACTTTTTTTTCCTTTCTTTTCTGTTTTGGTTTGGGGTTTTTTGGGTTTTTTTTTTTTGTTTTTAAATTTCAATTATGAAGCTGGTTTTATCTCAACACATGAGTTTTCTTACTTTTCTGATTCTACTCTTTGTCCTGCTGTGGGGGAGTGAGCAAGTGGCTATATGGGACTTAGCTGCCAGCTGAAAAAAAAAAAGGCTGGAGTGTCTGTAGGAACTCTTGTCTGTCTCCTGCTCTTACTTTGCAAATGAGACTCGGGAGAGATGGGATAATGGAGACACAGTTTGTCACTGGTCATAGATTGAATTGAAGCCACTGCTGTTACTCATACCATGCCACAGTCATGCCATCTTCTTAAAGTGAAAGTGCCAACTGGACCAAAGTATTATGGGGCTTGAAGTTCACAATGCAACATGGGAGTCTTCCTGTTCCAGTTGCTGCTTCTGGGTTCTGGGTTTTTTGGGTGTTGGCCTTTTCCACTGGGGTGGCTGGGGAACAAGAAGGGATGGAGGAGTAGTCTGGCTTGGGCTTTTGGCTCACTTGCTTCTGCTAGCTGCTGCTTTGTGCCATGCTTTTTCTGCAAATAGGCTAAGGTAATGATGCATTTTGTACCATGTTTTTTCTGATTTTTGATTAGTAAACTTATATAACTTTTCTTTAAAATCTCAATCCCAAGTTTTGTGTCTTACTTTTCCCTCACTCCACTTTGACCCATTTTGTTCTGATTCAAACCATTGCACCAATTTTTGGGGGGGAGGAGGGAGTTTAGTGTGCATGTAAAATCCCTAAAAAAATGGGGAACATAGGGAAAGAAATCTCTCAGTTTGTCACCACCAACTCCAATCAGAATAAAATTCAGGATGGTCTCAAGATCAACAGATAAGCAAATCATATTTTAAAAAGCACTTTTCTTGGCTTAAAGTTGTCCATGCAATGCAACCTGTGACTGCAGGAGACATTCAAGGTGAAGTTGAATAGGGCTCTGAAAAACCTGATCTAGTTAAAAATGTTCCTGCTCAATGCATGAGGTTTGAACTAGATGACTTTTAAAGACACCTTCCAAATCAGAGCATTTTATGATTTTATGAAGTCCCCTGGCTATAGGTCTCCTCAGGCACCTATTGAAAACCCTCCACCCCACTTCAGGGTGCCATTTATGTGACAAATGAATGGGCACGAGCCCCATTGCTCCACAACAGAATTCCAGAAATGTAGAGAGTAGAGAATCTCAGAAGTCCTCTCAGAAGTCCTTTATTACAGCATTGCAGAATCCTCAGCAGTAGTAGTAGCCAGCTGTGCAGGCCAAATGTGTGGAGGCATCAAAGCCTG
>VWZE01005906.1:13340-27389 GCA_013396675.1 Eubucco bourcierii
CCTTGGTGATACTGTGATACTGTGTGATCTCTGCAGCCCAGGTCTGATGCATTTTCATAAGTGGAAATTTTTTGTGTATTTAATAATCTACTGCCGTTTCCTATAGTTATGGTAAGATTATTTCTCCTGTGCATGGTTATTTTTCTTTCCTTATAGCCTTCCGTGATTGAAATCCAGGATCCTAAGCATATTACTCAGGTCACATCTCTGGTACAGACCCACATCCCAGAAGCCTTCTTGAAAGACAACAGTGGGACTGAGCTGACCTATATGATTCCTGAAAGGGCAGATAAGACCGCTTTTAAAGGTCTTTTTCAGGCTCTGGATCAAAGTCTGCATCATCTACATATGACTGGCTATGGCATTTCTGACACCACCTTGGAAGAGGTAATTTTAGCTTTTCTGTGCAATGTGTGTGGGTTGGGTTGTTTTTTTTTGGGTTTTTTTTTGTTTGGGGTTTTGTTGTTAGAGAATGTAGCTCTAGCCTCTGACTATTCCTATTTGTACCTTTCATGTTGTACAACATTATCTAGAAAACAAAAAACTAAAAAAATATAATTAGGCAATATACACACTTTACAATTTCGCTGTACCCACAATTCACAACGTCCAATTTCAGTACCCACTCTACTACAACTCATATCTTATTTCAGGAATCTGATGTGAGGACTGAGGATCTGTGTAACACTTACATGTTTGTTTCCACATTTACTTAAGGAAAAATTAATGTCCTACTGATTTAAAGAGAATCACTCTTGCTGTCTTGCATCCCTAGCACTAGAATGGGCTTCGAACTTGGAAGACTAAATAATCAGTTCAGGTAGCTCTTGGGATGGAAAAAAAATTGCTGAGAATACTTAGAATGTTCTAAAGCTTGGAAGTTAGCAAAACTATATGGTTACATCTCTAAAGGGTATTCTATGTGTGTATCCAGAGAGATGTGCGCACATGCACGTATGTGTACGTCTGTGTGTGCGTACGTGTGTCTGTGTGTGTGCGTGTGTCTGTGTGCGTACGTGTGTCTGTGTGCGTACGTGTGTCTGTGTGCGTACGTGTGTCTGTGTGCGTACGTGTGTCTGTGTGCGTACGTGTGTCTGTGTGCGTACGTGTGTCTGTGTGCGTACGTGTGTCTGTGTGCGTACGTGTGTCTGTGTGTGCGTGTCTGCGTGTGTGCATGCGTCTGTGTGTGTGCGTGCATCTGTGTCTGTGTGTGCGTGCGTCTGTGTGTGTGCACGCGTCTGTGTGTGTGCGTGCATCTGTGTCTGTGTGTGCGTGCGTCTGTGTGTGTGTGTGCGTGTCTGTGTGTGTGCGCGCGTCTGTGTGTGCGTACGTGTGTCTGTGTGTGTGCGTGTGTCTGTGTGCGTACGTGTGTCTGTGTGCGTACGTGTGTCTGTGTGTGCGTGTCTGCGTGTGTGCATGCGTCTGTGTGTGTGCGTGCATCTGTCTGTGTGTGCACGCGTCTGTGTGTGTGCGTGCGTCTGTGTCTGTGTGTGCGCGCGTCTCTGTGTGTGTGTGCGTCTTTGTGTTTGTGTAAGCGCATCTGTGTGTGAGCACGTATGTGTGTGAACACGTATCTGTGTGTGCGTGTGTGTGTGAGCGCACGTGTGTGTGCATGTATGCGCGTGTGTGAATGTGTGTGTGAGCACGCATGTGTGTGTGTGCACGTATGTGTGTGTGCGTGTATGTGTGTGTGTAAGTATGTGCGTGTGCATGCGTGCGTGTATGTGTGTATGCGTGTGTGCATATGCATGTGTATTTGTGTGTTTGTATATTTGGGTGTGTGTGCGTGTATGGGGTGTGTGTGTGCGTGTATGGGGGGTGTGTGTGCGTGTATGGGGGTGTGTGTGTGTGTGCATGTATAGGGGTGCGTGTGTGCACGTGTCTGTGTATGTGTGTGTGTATGTCTATGTATTTGTGTGTATGTGTGTCTATGTATGTGTGTGTATATGTATGTGTGTCTGTGTGTCTGTGTGCGTGTGTGTGTTTGGCTGGGGTCGGAGTGGCTGGAGAGCAGCCAAACAGAGAGGGATCTGGGGGTGCTGATTGACACCTGCCTGAACATGAGCCAGCAGTGTGCCCAGGTGGCCAAGAAGGCCAATGGCATCCTGGCCTGCATCAGCAAGAGTGTGGCCAGCAGGAGCAGGGAGCTCATTCTCCCCTTGTACTCTGCACTGGTCAGACCACACCTTGAGTACTGTGTCCAGTTCTGGGCCCCTCAATTGAAGAAGGACATTGAGGTACTTGAACGTGTCCAGAGAAGGGCAACGAGGCTGGGGAGAGGCCTCGAGCACAAGCCCTATGAGGAGAGGCTGAGGGAACTGGGACTGTTTAGCCTGGAGAGGAGGAGGCTCAGGGGGGACCTTCTTGCTGTCNGATACTGTGATACTGTGATACTGTATATGTATATGTTATATGTATATGTTATGGAACTAGATGATCCTTGAGGTCCCTTCCAACCTTACCATTCTATGATTCTATGATATGATTCTTATTCATTGAAGCACAGTGAGAGGAGTGAAAAGACCATCACTAGGGAGGTAACATTTGTTTCACCCCTAGACATGGGCAGAAATATGGAACTAACTTGAGATCATTAACTGATAAGTGAGATTTATGATTCATACATTACTTGGGGGTGAGTGCTGTCACATGTTAGACCATCCACCACTATGGCTTTATTGCTGTTCTGTGCTGCTTTCTGAACAAATACTATCAGCCTGTCAATTGTTCCATCTGTGCTCAATACTGTTAATATCTTTTATGGGTAAATTAGAAGGATTTTTAAAACTCTTGAAAGTTAATGTTACATGTTAGTCTTACAAAGTTGGGTGTTTCTGAGTTTCTCTTTAGAACTCTTGATATGCCTGATTAACTTGTCATGGCAACTGAGACTGACATTTATGGTAACTACAGCAAATGTTGCTTTTATATGACATAATTAGACTCTGGTGCTAACTTTTCTTATGCTGACACCATTGTGCCAGCTCCTCTAAACAAACCATTTTGGCACTGGAACAGGTTGCCCAGGGGGGTTGTGACTGCTCCCTCCCTGGAGGTGTTCAAGGCCAGGTTGGAGAAGGCCTTGAGTGACATGTGCTAGTGGGAGGTGTCCCTGCTTATGACAGGGGGTTGGAACTAGATGATCCTTGAGGTCCCTTCCAACCTTACCATTCTATGATTCTATGTGTATGCATGTGTATGTACGTATAGAGAGGGGTATGTGTGTGTATACTTGTGTATATATATATATACATAAGTGTATATATATGTATGTATACATACATATTTATATATAAGTGTAAATATACATATATGTGTGTATATGTATATACATAAGTGTATGTGTATATATATATATATATATACACACACGAATACATATACATCTATAGGGGTGCTGAGAGAGAGGCTGAGGGAGTTGGAATTGTTTAGCTTGGAGAAGAGGAGACTCAGGGAGGACCTTATTGCTGTCTACGACTACCTGAAGGGTGGTTGTAGCCAGGAGGAGGTTGCTTTCTTCTCTCAGGCAACCAGCACCAGAACAAGAGGACACAGTCTCAAGCTGTGCCAGGGGAAGTTTAGGCTGGAGGTGAGGAGAAAGTTGTTGCCTGAGAGAGTCATTGACTGCTGGAATGGGCTGCCCAGGGAGGTGGTGGAGTCAGCGTCCTTGGAGGAGTTCAAGGCGGGTTTGGACGTGGCACTTGGTGCCATGGTCTGGTCTTGAGGGCTGTGGTAACGGGCTGGATTTGATGAACTTTGAGGTGTCTTCCAACCTTGGTGATACTGTGATACTGTATTAATATGGAATGATTTCTATTGTCTCTGCATTTCATCATTAATCATTTCTAATTCAGTTCTCCATTTTCTTGTCAAAAGCCTCTTTTCCTTGGCAAAGCATTGATAGCATATAATAGTGCTATTTAGTCTATTCAAACAATTCAGTGTGGAAACAAAACCCTCTGACTTTAAAGCAATAGCTATAATTTTTATTTTGTCCATTCTTTTTGTTCTCTCATACACTTACCATTATTCTTTTTCAATCTGAAGGACACTCACACTTTCTAAAAATACTTCTCTTCAAGGGAAACCAAGCTTCCATTCTTATTTCAAAGGCACTCTGAACGTCTGATAAAATCAGTTCCTGAGGCTTTCAACTTTCACTAATCTTATATTTCCTAGAATCATAGAATGTCAGGGGCTGGAAGTGACCTCAAACGCTCATCCAGTCCAACGCCCCTGCCAGAGCAGCATCTCCTATACCAGATCACACAGGAACACATCCAGGCAGGTTTGGAATATCTCTGGAGAGGGAGACTCCACAACTCCCCTGGACAACCTGTTCCAGTTCTGTCACCCTCAGAGTGAAAAAAATCCTCCCTATGTTTAAGTGAAACTTCCTATGCCTTAGCTTCCACCCATTGCCCCTTGTGCTGTCATTGGGCATCACCTAGCAGAGCCTGGCTCCAGTCTCCTGGCACTCACCCTGCACATATTTGTAAACATTGATGAGGTCACCTCTCAGTCTCCTTTTCTCCAAGCTGAAGAGCCTCAGCTCCCTCAGTGCTCAGGGTAGCTGCCGCTGCACATGGCAAGGCTCACAGTTCTGGAGCACCTCTTGTCCCTGCAGCTATTTTCATGGCAGCTGTAGGGCTGCTTACTATGTGAGGCTTTTGTAGCTGCAGCCTCGACAGCAGCCCTTCTTGTTCCTCCAGGCAATGCAAGGCCAGGCAAGGCTTTGGTATCGGGTTGGACTTGATCTTTGGGGTCTCTTCCAACCTTGGTGATATTGTAATACTTAACATTTTGGCCAGTGTTAATATAACTTTGGTCAGACTATAATGACGAGCAGCAGAAGAAAGTTAAAGGGAGAAACTCAATACTTTAACCTATGGATTTGAGTTTGACTGTTGTGGCGAGAAATCCTTGACAGAGCTATATGCAGACCAATATGATCCAAGCAATGCCCATTTATTGAATCTGAACGTGCACTTATCATAGAATCAGAGAATCAGAGAATGGTAAAGTTGGAAGGGACCTCAAGGATCATCTAGCTCCAATCCCCTGCCATAGGCAGGGACACCTCCCACTAGTACAGCTCACTCAAGGACTCATCCAACCTGACCTTGAACACCTCCAGGGAGGGAGCAGCCACAACCTCCCCAAGCAACCTGTGCCAGTGTCTCACCACCCTCACTGCAAACAACTTCCTCCTAACATCCAGTCTAAATCTTCCCTATGCCAGTTCAAACCCATTGCCCCTTGTCCTGTCATTGACAATTCACCTTGTCAATAGTCCCTCCCCAGCCTTCCTGTAAGCCCCCTTCAGATCTTGGAAGGCTACTCTAAGGTCTCCTGGAAGCCTTCTCTTCTCCAGGCTGCAGAGCCCCAACTCTCTCAGCCTGTCCTCACAGGAGAGCTGCTGCAGCCCTCTGATCATCTTTGTGGCCTCCTCTGGACCCACTCCAACAGTTCCATGTCCTTCCTATGCTATGTGGGTTAGCACTTCAAAATGACTGTTTTTTATTGTCTCTCATATACCTGAAGTAGTTTTTAGAAAATGGATTTTTAATTGTTTTTTCCTATTTCATGAAAGGTCTTTCTGAAGCTACTTCAGGACTCAGAGAAGATGCCCTGTGGCTCACAAGTAGCACACCTGGACTGTGCAAATGCTGCTGAATCAGCCTGTAAGTAGAAAATTAGACACCTTTTGAAGTAGTTACCTTCATAAAGATCACAAATGCAAAGATAAACATGCATGAATTTCCTAAAGTAGAGGAATGCATAAACAAAAGGAGAATATTATTGCCTGCTATTGTCTGATGATTATTTTTGTCTCTGTGTATGATGTGATCTGCCTTGAGTAGGAGGTTTTTATATACCTACTGTAATTTACCTTTCTATCAGCTCACAGTCATCTTCCCACCCTTCTACTCTACGTACACATGCACACAAGCATTCTCTTACTACTACCTGCCAGTCCCTGGTGACTAATGACCCTCTGGTGACTCATGCTGAAAATGAATAAATGTTTCTGTGATATACCACTGATCCAGTCTGTAAGGTCTTAGGAAGGTGTATTCATCTCCATTCACACGCAAAGTAAAAAGAAAGCTAAAAAAGAAAAAAAAGCTGTTGTCTCCCATAGTGGAAGATAATTTGCCCTCTCATGTGGCATATCATTTCAGGTTACATATTTGTTTAAAAGCAAGTTCAATCATACTTTCTGTTTTCCTGGCCTGCGTAAGGCAAACCTTGCGGTAAGGTATAGGGGGTGGGGAGAAGAGAAGGTGGGAGGGTGGTTGGGAGACCCTCCCGGGGTCTCTGACTTCTGGGAGGGGAGTTGTGTTTCTGTATTACCTTTAACTTGTATATTTCTGTAACTATTCCTGTCTATAGTGTATATCTCTGCTTGTGCATTGTGCTGAGCTGTGAATAGAGCTTCAGTCCTTCACTTCCAACTGGCTGAGTCTAGTCTGGGTCATTTTACAAAGTGTGGGGGGCAGGGAACTCTCAAACCATCACAAAGCCTGAGAGGAGTTCTTCAGTAACATTTCTGGTACCATATGTGGTAGCTTTACACCACTTAGAGTTTGGGATTTACCACCCCAAGGTAAATTACCACACTACTCAGGATTTTGGAAGTAAAAGGAAATTATTATTTACAAATTTGGCTAAATGTAAAAGATAATAAACATATACAAATACATCTACATATTTACTAGACAGAAATCCAGCTAACTCCCCAAAACAAAGCCCAGGAACCACTCTGGACAAACCCAGACTCCTCTGGACAAAAGTCCAGATGGCAGTCACAAGCTAAGGCAGTATTACCTCTTCCCTGCTCCCAGTCTTACCAATAGCCTCAACAAATGGTTGCAGTAGAGCAGGCAAGGCAAGAAGAGAGAGAGAAACAGTGAGAAAAGCAGGCAAGCAAGAACGAAGGACACTCTGAACCTCAGATTATATAGAAAATAACAATCCAATGAAATAAGATCATAGAATTATAGAATCATAGAATGGTAAGGTTGGAAGGGACCTCAAGGATCATCCAGTTCCAACCCCCTGCCATAGGCAGGGACACCTCCCACTAGCACAGGGCACTCAAGGCCTCCTCCAACCTGGTCTTGAACACCTCCAGGGAGGGAGCAGCCACAACCTCCCTGGGCAACCTGTGCCAGTGTCTCACCACCCTCACTGTAAAGAACTTCCTCCTAACATCCAGATTCAATCTCCCCTCTGCCAGTTCAAACCCATTGCCCCTTGTCCTGGCATTGCAAGATCTTGTCAATAGTCCCTCCCCAGCCTTCCTTCCATTTGTCTTATCCAAGATAAATGTATCTCTTATGTTCTGTTCAGTCCCCTTTTGGGACATACTCTCAAATTCTCTCAAAAATTTTATTTGCAGTGTAAAATTAAGACATTGCTCTTTAAAACTGCAACACCTTAGGAAGGTCTGTTCTCTTTGAAAACTCTCCTCTTGCAAAACACAAGGTTCAGGTTCTCTAATGACAATGCCATCATGTTTATAAACATTTAATACATTTTTTTCCTGGAATTCTCATGCTTCTCTACTTTTGTTTTTCTGTCTATTTGATGATTTATAATTAGATTGTAATTTCCACAGAACATAGCCACACATAGGTCCTGGTCCATGACTGAGGACCTTCATTGTTACAGTAAATGGAATAATAATTTCAAACCAAGCTTTCTTAAGATAAATTCAATTTGATCTACCAATAAGAAGTAATCAGTGCTGAGAGTAGTGGCCTAAGATGAGGCCTTTTCTCACAATGTGCAAGCTTGGTTTGATGACTTTTTCCAGATGGTTGTTTTTGTTTTGTTTTTGGTTTTTTTTGTACTATTTAAATCCCTGTTGAATCAGTGAATATAGAATCATAGAGTCATAGAATGGTAAGGTTGAAAGGGACCTCAAGGATCATCTAGTTCCAACCCTCTGCCATAGGAAGGGACACCTCCCACTAGTACAGGTTACCCAAGACCTCATCCAACCTGGCCTTGTAATACCAAAACCCTCTCACTAAGCAAATAAAATATCTACTTCAGTAAGTCATGAGAACAAGACTTCCATGTAAAGCCTTTCAGTATCTGAAGGGGGCCTACAGGAAGGCTGGAGAGGGACTATTGACAAGGTCTTGCAATGCCAGGACAAGGGGCAATGGGTTTGAACTGGCAGAGGGGAGATTAAGACTGGATGTTAGGAGGAAGTTCTTTCCAGTGAGGGTGGTGAGACACTGGCACAGGTTGCCCAGGGAGGTTGTGGCTGCTCCCTCCCTGGAGGTGTTCAAGGCCAGATTGGAGGAGGCCTTGAGTGAGCTGTACTAGTGGGAGGTGTCCCTGCCTATGGCAGGGAGTTTGGAACTGGATGATCCTTGAGGTCCCTTCCAACCTTACCATTCTATGGTTCTATGTAAAATACAGCTTTGAATATCCCCTTATTTTATAACAACTAGTTGTGTATATCTTCAAGGCTCACCTAAGATATCCAAACCAATTTCAAATCATAGAATCGTAGAATTTTGGTTTTGGTTAGAAAAGACCTCTAAGATCATCAAGTCAAACCGTTCACCTGACCCCACCATGGCCATTAAACCATGTACCAAGGTGACATAGTGATATGATATTAACAATCTGTTGTGAATTATGATTATTAATTTTTGTATGACTATTACATTTTTATTATTAATTTTTTTTTTTAAATTCCCTGAGATTCTGTGAGTTTTCAGTTGACAGGAAGTAGTTGCACAAAGGATATTTATGAACACAGAATTAAACAGTTTTAACAATCAGAACTTGGAAAATAGGAATGTGAAAACAGGACAAATTCTAACTAAGCAACAGAGCCTTAGCATTAACTACAGCAGATGTACTCAGGATACTTTGGCCCCTGAGTAAGTTTCCTGTACAAGGAGGCTTTCTAAACTCACCAAATTGATCCTCTGGTCAAATACAAAATATTCCAGGTAGAGGAAAGGAGAGAAGAGCTGAGTTGCTGCTGAGCCACCAGTGTAAGCTGCAAACACATGGCTGCAATGATTCCCAGTTAACGAGCTGCTAAGGGGGTACTGCTCCCTGCAGAGGGTCAGTGCAGAAAGGCAGCCAATGTAGAAAGGCAGTTCCTATATCACCCCCATTAAATACATCATTTTGAACATGAAACTGGCCAGTAGGCACTGGTATCATTGTTCTGCACAATGAATCCAATGCTTTGTGCCTCGTGTGACCACCCAAGCACATTGAGGTGCAGCACCAAACACATGGTGCTAAGCTCCTAGCTCCATTGTTTGCTCAAACTACTATGACTCCTGGACCCACAACAAGAGGAGGAGAGGAAGGGTTAAAGCAGCCTGGCAGGATTTATGCCCTACCAGGACATGTCTACACATTTCTATCTACATGGTGACTCCACCACCTCCCTGTGTAACCTATTCCAATGTCAGGCCACTATTTCCATAAAGAAATTTTTCCTAGTATCCAACCTAAATCTCCCCTGGCATGATTTCAGGCCATTTCCTCTCATCCTGTTACCTGATACAAGAGAGAAGAGATCAGTTTCCACCTCACTACAACCTCTTTTCAGGTTGTAGGGAGTGACGAGGTCTCTCCCCAGCCTCCTCTTCTCCAAACTAAACACTCCCAGTTTGCTCAACCATTCCTCTTAACACTTGTTCTCTATACCCGTAACCAGCTTTGTTGCCTCTGCTGGTTTGAGGCTAACTGAAATATTTTAATAGAGAAAATTACACTATAGGCTGTGAAAGGAAAACAATGGTGCTGTCTACTTCACTCATAGGCTTGCTGAGATGTTTAAAAGAGGAACTCAAAAACTTTACATAAGGCAGTCTGTCTCTAGGGGCACAGCGTCTCAGGTAGTCTAGCTTCTGACTCCTCTTTGCCGATTAATCTTCACTAATCACTTTCCTTCTAACCTTCCTGGCCCATCCTCCAAATTACTCTTGCACGTAAGTCAAACCTTGGGGTAAGGTATAAGGGTGGGGAGAAGGTGGAAGGGTGGTTGGGAGCCCCTCCTGGGGTCTCTGATTTCTGGGAGGGGAGTTGTGTTTCTGTATTCCCTTTAACTTGTCTATGTCTGTTAACTGTTCTTGTCTATAGTGTATATCTCTGTGCATTGTGCTGAACTGTAAATAGAGCTTCAGTCCTTAACTTCCAGCTGGCTGAGTCTAGTCTGGGTCATTTTACAAAGTGGGGAGGGGGGGCAGGAAACTCCCAAACTATCACATTGCCCTTCTCTGGACATGCTCCAGCAACTCAATGTGTTTCTTGTAGTGAGGGACCCAAAAGTGAACACAGCATCTGAAGTGTGGCTTCACCAGTGCCAAGTACAGGGAGACAATCACTTCCCTACTCCTGGTGGTCACACTGTTCCTGATCCAAGCCAGAATGCTACTGGCCTTCTTGTGCACTTGAACACATTGCTGGCTCATGTTCAGATGACTGCCAACCAATAGCCTCAGATATTCTTCTGCCAGGCAGTTTTCCAGCCACTCTACCCCAAGCCTGTAGCGCTGCATGGGGTTGATGTGACCTTGATGCAGGACCTGGCACTTGGCTCTGTTAAACCTCATATAGTTGTGTGATGGTTTGGGAGTTCCCCCCCCCCACACTTTATAAAATGACCCAGACTAGAACTCAGCCAGCTGGAAGTTAAGGACTGAAGCTCTATTTACAGCTCAGCACAATGTACAAGCAGAGATATACACTATAGAGAGGAATAGTTACAGACATAGACAAGTTAAAGGGAATACAGCAGCACAACTCACCTCCCAGAAATCAGAGACCCCAGGAGGGGCTCCCAACCACCCTTCCACCTTCTTCCCGCCCCTGTACCTTACCCCAAAGTTTGTCTTATGTTCAAGGTAAATTAGGAGGATGGGCCAGGGAGGTTGGAAGGAAAGTGGTTAGTGAAAATTAATCGGCAGAGAGTCAGAGCCAGAAGCTGCTAGATCCAGCAAGAGTCAGACAGAGACTCACTTATCTATGTTTTGGTTATTGTTCCCAAACAATTTCTTAGCAAGCATATGAGTGAAGTAGTCATCATGATGTTTTCCTTTCACAGACCATAGTGTAATTTTCTCTATTAAAATATTCTAATTAGCCTCAAACCTGCACAAGTTGACCTCAGTCTATCAATCCAACCTGTCTAGATCACTTTGCAGAGTCTTTCTACCCTCAAGCAGATCAACACTCTCTCCCAATTTAGTGTCAACTTCAAACTCACTGAGGTTGCTCTCAATTCCCTTATTCAGATAATTGATAAAGATATTAAACAGAGAAGAAAAAAAAAAATCCTAACAGTCTGTCTGCTCCACTTTGCAGTTTCATTCAAATTCACAGTTCCTGGACTAATGGAAGGAGAGCATACTGTTCCTAACAACTTGATATCTTTTACCATCTGGATTTCAAAGCACATAACTTAGTATTTGCTCAAATTATTACATTAGTAAAGAATCTAATAATCATAGAATCTGTATTTTGAACCTGGCAAATTATAGACAAAAAATATCATGGTAATGGCATTCCTTTGGGTATGTGAGAACTGGAAAGTTATCATTCATTGCAGGAGACTGTCGTTCATCATTAAGGACAGCTGGGAAGAACAGGCATAAAGGATCTGGAAAATGGTCATGAAAGGTATCCATCATTGTCAAAGATAACTAAAATACTCCATGGGCAAAAACTTGACCTGTATAATTTTGCCTTTGAAAGCAGATTCAAAGGCAGTCAAACTTTATGTTGTCAAAGCAGTCAAAGCCCCTAGAGCAAACATCTGGGTTATTGAGATCACACGATGCTGCAATTTGATTTGTAAAAGAATTTGGACTTGAGAGCTGCTTTGACAAGGCATGGATCTGAGCATAAGCAGGGCTACTGGCTGTTCTTTACTGGTACTGAGCTCTTGAAGCCACGAGAGGGCCATGAGGATGCTCAGAGGGCTGGAGCATCTCTACTATGAGGTCAGACTGAAAGAGTTGGGGCTGCTCAGTCTGGAGGAGGCTCCCAGGAGACCTTATTGTGGCCTTCCAGTATCTGAAGTGGCCTACAAAAAAGCTGGGGAGGGACTTTTTAGGCTCTCAGGCAGTGACAGGACTGGGGGGAATGGAGCAAAGCTGGAGGTGGGGAGATTCAGACTGGAGGTGAGGAGGAAGTTGTTCAGCATGAGAGTGGTGAGAGCCTGGCATGGGTTGCCCAGGGAGGTGGTTGAGGCCCCATGCCTGGAGGTGTTTAAGGCCAGGTTGGATGAGGCTCTTGGCAGCCTGATCTAGGGTAGGGTGTCCCTGCCCATGGCAGGGGGCTTGGAACTGGATGATCCTTGTGGTTCCTTCCAACCCTGACTGATTCTATGATTCTGTGAAGTGTTAGGATTGTGTAGAAACCAAAATGGTGTCTCTTATCTCCCAAACCAGAAGATATAGTGGGCAGTGTGGACATCCCTTCTTAAGTGAAGTTGTGGAAAATCAGTGCATGGAATCCTGCACTGATGGCCAACTGCAAAAAACAGGCAAGAGAGATTGCTTCCTCAAAACATCTGAATACCTCAGTGAAGTTGGAGCTTTAATAATTTCTGGTTGTGTTTTATAATGTCTTCTTTTACAATGTCTTCCTGTGTGATCTGATATAGGTGATCTTGCTCTAGCAGGGGGGTTGGACTAGATGACTTTTTGAGGTCACTTCCAGCAACTAACATTCTGTGACTTAATGTGAAGTCTGGCTTGAATGGAGCTTATTTCCTTCATGGCAGCCCTTATGGTGCTGTGCTTTGAATTTGTGACTGAAATGATGTTGATAATGTACCAGTGCTTTGGCTATTGCTGAGCAGTACTTGCAGTGTCAAAGCTTTCTTTTTTTTCCCCATCCTACCTCCAGTTGATGTGGTGAGGGTGAGCAATATTCTGGGAAAGATCATGGATCATGACCTGGCAAATTGGCCAGTGTTATTCAATGCCATATAGTGTTGTGATGGTTTGGGAGTTACCTGCCCCCCTCCCCCCATTATGAAAATACCCCAGAATAGACTCAGACAGATGGAAGTTAAGGACTGAAGCTCTATTTACAGCTTAGCACAACTTTTAAGCATATATATATATATACACACACAATATATAAATGAATATTTACAGAAATATACAGAAGTATACAAGGTAAAGGTAATACAGAAACACAACTCCCCTCCCAGAAATCAGAGTCCCCAGGAGAGGCTCCCAACCACCCTTCCACCTTCTTCCCACCCCTCTACCTTACCCCAGGATCTACCTTACATGCAAGGTGAGTTTGGAGGATGGGCAAGGAAGGTTAGAAGCACAGTGGTTAGTTGGATTACCCGACAAGAGAGGCCAGCAGACACAACAACTCCCAGAGAGAGTGAGAGGTTCTCTATCTCATCTATATTTGTGTCCCTGGTTTTGTACATCACAGCAAGCCTATGAGTGAAGCAGACCTCACCATTGTTTACTTTTCACAACCTATAATCTAATTTTTCTCATTAAAACATTCCAATTAGCCCCAAACGAGTAAAAGTGTCATGCTCAGCAGTAAAAAACTGAGGGGAAGTTTTTTTCCTAGATCCTGTTAGATGGGGAGGAGAAGGAGTGTGATTGAACAGCTGTGTGCTGCTTAGCTGCTGGCCATAGTCAACAAATTACAATAATGTAATTAAAGTCAGAATAATGTAACCCTTTCTAAATGCAAATATTAAAAGTAAGTAGCATCCTATTAGTTAAATTAATGGAATAATTGTAAAAATTATCATATTGTTAGTTTTAAAGATACAAAGCATAATCTACAATTTCTGGGACCAGTGCTGTTTGACATCTTTGTCAGTGCCATGGACAGAGGAATCAGTGCAGCCTCAGCAAGTGTGCAGCTGGCACCAAGCTGTGTGGCACAGTCGACTTGCTAGAGGGCAGGGATCCATCCAGAGGGACCTGGACAGGTTGCAGAGCTGTGCCCAGGCCAACCTCAGGACATTCAACAAGGCCAAGTGTAAGGTCCTGCACCTGGGTAGGCACAATC
>VWZE01005906.1:32978-46214 GCA_013396675.1 Eubucco bourcierii
CAGTGAGGGTGGTGAGACACTGGCACAGGTTGCTCAGGGAGGTTGTGGCTGCTCCCTGCCTGGAGGTGTTCAAGGCCAGGTTGGAGGAGGTCTTGAGTGACCTGTACTAGTGGGAGGTGTCCCTGCCTATGGCAGGGGGTTGGAACTAGATGATCCTCGAGGTCCCTTCCAACCTTACCATTCTCTGATTCTATGATTAAGTCTCACACTGAGTGTTAAGTGCTGTGTTAGAGAGAACATTCAGATTGCATTGCTGTCCTGCTCCTTCATCACGTTTTCATCACATCACCAAACACAGCAAAAGCATTGTGGGTTTTAACCCAAATGTCTACACTGGATGCAATGCTAAAATGTCTACAGGTTGAATTCAGTGATGTGAGTTCAAACAGCTGAGTATTGATTGCCACTTCTATAAAGAGCAGGGATTGATCTCAAAAAGTGTGCTGCTCATTGTCATGGGTATATTCTAGTGCAGCAGATGCGCCTGACAGATGTTTGCCTGTGCACGTACAAATGTGTTTTTTCTCTCTGCCAAGTCTGATAGATGGATAGGAGGATGAAAGAATTAAACCAGCTGGTATCTTTTCCTGGCAGTTCTGGCAGACAGTGTTCTTCTCTGCTTTTGTACTTTTAAAGAATGCAGATAAAACATGCAAATAGGCTTCCATTGTCTAGCCATCACTCTATGGCTCTTTGTCAACTATTCTTCCTCTTGTCCCCTCCTCCACGTAGCAATTGATTGCAGGCACATCACTGCAGGGTAGAGAGCACTACAATAAAAGCACCTCTATTTGAGAAATTATCTCCTAAAAATTGAAATTAATGTATTTGTTAACACTGCAAATCAATCATGCAGAAACTCAGAATGAGATAATTAGGGCTAAAAAACTGCAGTAATTTTTGGTTTCAGGGCATGATAGGATTGTATCCACTTGGCTATGTGTTTGTCTTTTATTTCATAGAATCATAGAATGGTAAGGTTGGAAGGGATCTCAAGGATCTTCCAGTTCCAACCCCCTACCATAGGCAGGAACATTTCCAACTAGTACAGCTCACTCAAGACCTCCTCCAACCTGGCCTTGAACACCTCCAGGCAGGGAGCAGCCACAACCTCCCTGGGCAACCTGTGCCAGTGTCTCACCACCCTCACTGCAAACAACTTCCTCCTAACATCCAGTCTAAATCTCCCCTCTGCCACTTCAAACCCATTGCCCCTTGTCCTGGTATTGCAAGACCTTGTAAATAATCCCTCCCCAGCCTTCCTGTAGCCCCCTTCAGATACTGGAAGGCTACTCCAAGGTCTCCAGGAAGCCTTCTCTTCTCCAGGCTGCAGAGCCCCAACTCTCTCAGTCTGTTCTCATAGCAGAGCTACTGCAGCCCCCTGAGCATCTGTGTGTCCTCCTCTGGACCTGCTCCAACACTTCCATGTCCTTCCTGTGCTGGGGAATCCAGAACTGCACACAGGACTCCAGGTGGGGTCTGAGGAGAGCTGTGCAAAGGGGCAGAATCCCCTCCCTTGCCCTGCTGCCCACACTGCTCTTGCTGCAGCCCAGCACACAGTTGCTGTCTGGGCTGCACTCACACTGCAGCCTCATCTTGAGCTTTTCATCACCCCAGACCCCCAGGGCCTGTTCCTCAGGGCTGCTCTCAGCCATTCCCCACCCAGCCTGGAGTTGTGCTTGGGATTGTGCCTACCCAGGTGCAGGACCTTACACTTGGCCTTGTTGAATGTCATGAGGTTGGCCTGGGCACAGCTCTGCAGCCTGTCCAGGTCCCTCTGGATGGATCCCTGCCCTCTAGCAAGTGACTGTGCCACACAGCTTGGTGCCAGCTGCACACTTGCTGAGGCTACACTGATTCCTCTGTCCATGGCACTGATAAAAATGTCAAACAGCACTGGTACCAGCACTGACCCCTGAGGGATGTCACTTGGCACTGTTCTCCAGGTGGACATTGTGCCCTTGATCACCACTCTCTAGGTGCCACCATCCAGCCAATTCCTTATCCAGCAGTGCTCCACACATCCAGTCCATGTTTTTCCAGTTTGGTGACCAGGACATCATGTGGGACAGAGTCAAATTCCTTACTCAGGTCCAGAGTTTTCATTTTTTTCCAAAGAATGTGTTCATCTCTTGATGAAGGCTATTTGGCCACAGTAGAGCTTTTCATACAAAGCTAAAAAATACTTAGTACTTAATTCCAACTTCTTTTTCAGTATGGTTTAGGCTGGCTGCAAACCCAACTGAAATAAAGACATAAACCAAGGCAAAACTGAAGAAAACATGGGGCAACAGAGATTGTATTATGTAATTAGTAATTATGGGAACAGTGCAGTCAATAATGCATTCTTCTCTTCCATCAGCACCAGACTAGTTTGGATGGCCATTCAGCAAACCAATTTTACAGTCAGTGTCTCAACACTTTTTGGTTCTCTTTTGGGTTCTGTAGAGTAACAGATAGGAAGGCAACCTCATCGTTTCACATATCCTTATGCTTGTGCATTGTTAATGTGCTTCTGACTCGGGAAGAAAATGCATTGTTCTGTACCAGAAAATTAATTCCCCTCATTTAAAGTCATGACAGTGCATTTATAACTGGAGCTGGTGCTTGTACCATTCACTAGAACTGTTACATTGCCAACTAAATATGTACTTAGTCGAGTTACTGGTGTGGCTACACACTTACTCATTATCACAGTAGAGAAAACAAGTGGTGTTTGATATTAGCTAGCACTTCAGAAGCATCTAGAGTCTTTTTTCCCCACTAGTTGTTGTGTTGGCTATTACTGTTTATTATACTAGCAGGAGTACCTTGGAAAACCTCTCTAAACTCAAGTGCTGTTGTTCCAGACACCATATGGACTAATAGTGAGGATTAAAAAAAACCCAACAAACTACCATTGACAGTCTAGAAGGCTCAGTATGGACAAGTAGGCTTGGGAAAATAAGTTCATAAGTTGAAAGCAGTTCACTGACTATGGACTAATAGTGACGATTAAAAAGCCTGAACAAACTACCATTGACAGTCTAGAAAGCTGAATATGGACAAGTAGGCTTGGGAAAATAAGTTCATCAGTTGAAAGCAGTTCACTGACTATGGACTAATAGTGACGATTAAAAAGCCTGAACAAACTACCATTGACAGTCTAGAAAGCTGAATATGGACAAGTAGGCTTGGGAAAATAAGTTAAGTTGAAAGCAGTTCACTGACTATGGACTAATAGTGAGGATTAAAAAAAACCTGAACAAAGTACCATTGACAGTCTAGAAGGCTCAGTATGGACAAGTAGGCTTGGGAAAATAAGTTCATAAGTTGAAAGCAGTTCACTGACTATGGACTAATAGTGAGGATTAAAAAAAACCTGAACAAAGTACCATTGACAGTCTAGAAGGCTCAGTATGGACAAGTAGGCTTGGGAAAATAAGTTCATAAGTTGAAAGCAGTTCACTGACTATGGACTAATAGTGAGGATTAAAAAAAACCTGAACAAAGTACCATTGACAGTCTAGAAGGCTCAGTATGGACAAGTAGGCTTGGGAAGATAAGTTCATAAGTTGAAAGCAGTTCACTGACTATGGACTAATAGTGAGGATTAAAAAAAAAACAAACAACAAAGTACCATTGACAGGCTAGAAAGCTGAATATGGACAAGTAGGCTTGGGAAAATAAGTTCCTAAGTTGAAAGCAATTCACTGACTACTACTGTGATTACTTGTTAAATGCCATTTGGACTCTTGCTTCCCTGATGTGCAGTTTTGAGACTAATTGGAATATTTTAATGAGAGAAATTAGATCATTAGCTGTGAAAAGAAAATAATGGTGAAAATAGTATTAGAAGTAGTAGTAGAAAAGAAAATAGCATTACTCATTGGTTTTGCCTAGAGATCTAAAAAGCCAAAACATAAACAAAGATTCTCAGTCTCTGTCTGGCTGCCACTTGCTTCATTAACTCCTTTGCTTGGGCCTGTATAGCTCAATCTAATCATTCTTCTTCTAACCCCTTATCTGGCATTTCACCCCTGCATGTAAACTTTCTGAGATATGGGAGGTGATGGGAAGAAGGAAGTGAGTTAGTTTGGAGCCCTCCTGGATGGTCCTACAGTTCCAGAGAGGTTTTGAATTTCTCCTGCACCACTACACCTGAATTTACCCTTAGAGAGTCGCTGTGATGCACATCTTTTCTAAAACTCTGATATCACAGTATCACAGTATCACAGTATCACCAAGGTTGGAAGAGACCTCAAAGCTCATCAAGCCCAACCCATCACCACAGACCTCAAGACCAGACCATGGCACCAAGTGCCACGTCCAAACCTGCCTTGAACACCTCCAGGGACGCTGACTCCACCACCTCCCTGGGCAGCCCATTCCAGCAGTCAATGACTCTCTCAGGCAAGAACATTCTCCTCACCTCCACATGAGGTGCTGTTGCGTGGTGGCATCTATACTTTTAGAGGATTTTATTTTATTTTAATAGAAGAGATGAGAAAGCTTAATGGATTTTTTCTGCAGTGGTATGAGACTGGGTATTTTTGCATTAAAGAGAAGGTGAAACTAGTCAGGAAATACTATACGCAATTCAATATTAGTTATATGTGAATTCAAGAGATTGTCTTACCTTCTTTGTGTCTTGTATGGCTAAAGGAGTACTTCATGTGATAGTTATAAACAGTTGTGGATGTCTATGAAGGAAAGAAAAGCTGCCATCTAATTTTTCAGGTTTTAGTCGATTTCCATAATTGCTAAGGAATATTTGGCTTAGATTCAATAATGCTCTCCTATTTGTATAATACAGGTACAGGATGTTCTAACTTTAAAAAAAATACAAGTTAGCAAACTGGATGTCAGGAGGAAGTTGTTTGCAGTGAGGGTGGTGAGACACTGGCACAGGTTGACCAGGGAGGTTGTGGCTGCTCCCTACCTGGAGGTATTCAAGACCAGGTTGGATGAGGCCTTGAGTGAGCTGTACTAGTGGGAGGTGTCCCTGCCTATGGCAGGGGGTTGGAACTAGATGATCCTTGAGATCCCTTCCAACCTTACCATTCTATGATTCTATACTCTGATGCTGGCCTGTTACAGGATGCAGTTTCAGATGGAGTCTATTTAAATTCACCTAGCAACCAGTGCAAAAGCTGAAGAGGTTTGGGGGTCAGGAATCAATCTTTCTGGGGTAGTCATTTGCCGCATAGATGCTTGCATTTTTGAAGCTGTGATTTCACAGTTTCACCTCTAATGGCTTAGTCTGTGTCAGCAAAAGCTATACATCCCTTTAATGAGCTGCAGAGGATCTAGATAATATATTCAATTCAGTTTATTATTGGTAACTATAATGTATTCTATTCAACTGGTTATTCAGTACTCCTAAATTAGTCTTGATTTTAATTATTTCTCAGCTTACTAGTTAACCACCACAAAGCTGTCTTTGGAAGGTAGGATTAAGATGCATTAGTGTGCAAGACTAGTGGAGTGTTCTAGATTGATGCTTAAAGTGATCTTGCTAATCATATTTCATGTGAAACTGCGAATAGAAAAGTCCAAGTTTTAACTGTTTCTCCTCTTCCAACAACAACAAAGACTGCACCCCTTTTATTGATTCTCTACCTTCACTCTGCTCTCTTCAGACCCCACCTGGAGTTCTGTGTGCAGTTCTGGAGCCCCCAGCACAGGCAGGACATGGAAGTGTTGGAGTGGGTCCAGAAGAGGCCACCAAGATACTCAGAGGGCTGCAGCAGCTCTGCTATGAGGACAGGCTGAGAGAGTTGGGGTTCTGCAGCCTGGAGAAGAGAAGGCTTCCAGAACACCTTAGAGTAGCCTTCCAGTATCTGAAGGGGGCTACAGGAAGGCTGGGGAGGGACTATTGACAAGGTCTTGCAATGCCAGGACAAGAGGCAATGGGTTTGAACTGGCAGAGGGGAGATTGAAAGTGGATGTTAGGAGGAAGTTGTTTGCAATGAGGGTGGTGAGACACTGGCACAGGTTGCCCAGGGAGGTTGTGGCTGCTCCCTCCCTGGAGGTGTTCAAGGCAAGGTTGGAGGAGGCCTTGAGTGACCTGTGCTAGTTGGAATTGTCCCTGCCCATGGCAGGGTATCTTGCAGGTGTGCAGGCAGCCATGGTATCTTGCAGGTGCTCAGGCAGCCATGGTATCTTGCAGGTGTTCAGACAGCCATGGTATCTTGCAGGTGTGCAGGCAGCCATGGTATCTTGCAAGTGTGCAGGCAGCCATGGTATCTTACAGTAGTAACCTACTTTCTCTCACCATGCAGTCTGTGGTGATGTCTGGTATGTGAGCTCTCCAACTAGGAGCAGCTTATTGCTTTCCCTGGTTGTAGCTGCTAATAGCAATAATATAGCTTGCTTGGGTGCAATTGGCTGTCCTGGTAAGCCTCTTCCTCTGCATGCTCCAGGGTGTCATTACCTGCCCTCAGGGTTGTTCATGCTAAGGCTGACTGTGCGCTTCAGGCAGCTTTTGGCAATGATTCTTGCCTACAACATGAAGGCACTTATGCCTCTCCCTGGTAAAGTGAGGCATGGCAAAGTTTCCAGGTAGACAAAGTTGAAGCATCAATGTTTGTTGTTAAGCAGCAAAGCTGATTTGAAATGTCAAGGCTTCCTGGTGCCCAAGGCAAAGCAAGGTGAGCGTGGCAAGGCAAAGCAAGATGAGCCATGGCAAGTTGTTTACAACTTGTGACCATATTTATCAGTTGTCTGAGTCTTGGCTTCTCCATTGAGCAACAGAGATTCACCAAGCAGAATGGCATTTTGCCCAAACTAACCATATTAAGCGGAGCCAGGGGCTTGCTTTACCCATATTTGGGAAAACACAGGCCTACGCATGAGGCAAGTGTATGCACCTTACTTATCACAGGAGCAGACTCAGTGGCTCCAGGTCTTTTGTCCTTTTCCCGTGTTGCTTCTCACTCTGGAAGGGGGAGGAGGAGTGAGGATCATGCCTGAACAAACCAGGACACATATTAGGCCTGTTTTTTATAGAGAAGGGCAATGAGGCTGGGGAGAGGCCTGGAGCACAGCCCTATGGAGAGAGGCTGAGGGAGCTGGGATTGGTTAGCTTGGAGAAGAGGAGGCTCAGGGGAGACCTTCTTGCTGTCTACAGCTACCTGAAGGGTGGTTGTAGCCAGGAGGAGGTTGCTTTCTTCTCTCAAGCAAGCAGCAGCAGAACAAGAGGACACAGTGTGAAGCTGTGCCAGGGGAAGTTTAGGCTGGAGGTGAGGAGAAAGTTGTTGCCTGAGAGAGTCATTGACTGCTGGAATGGGCTGCCCAGGAAGGTGGTGGAGTCAGCATCCCTGGAGGTGTTCAAGGCGGGTTTGGACGTGGCACTTGGTGCCATGGTCTGGTCTTGAGGGCTGTGGTAATGGGTTGGGCTTGATGAGCTTTGAGGTCTCTTCCAACCTTTGTGATACTGTGATTTTTTACCTTCCATGACAGTTGATTCTTTCTTGACTTTCCAATAGGAATCAGTTGCATACTTCATGCTGTACTTTAAGTGGTCTTCAGTGTGCTCAAATATTAAACATGCTGAATCTTTAACAATAAGAATGTCTTGGATAAAGGAAGTAAGTTCCCTGATCAGACAGCTGTCTGACTTGAAGAAAAGGGCTTAGGAGACCTGAGTTGTGAAAGTGATTTTCCATAAGATTATGGAGTCCTGGACACCAATGACTTGACTTTTAAATGCTTTGAGTTTACTGTTGAACTTTACAGTTATTAAAATCTCTTATCATTCCATCTTAAAATTCCTCAGGACCAAAGAGAATCCCATTCTGGAATTTGCAGCCCAGAATGTAAAGCTGAATTTTTAATTAAGGGAAAAAAGAAAAAAAAAAAAAACTTTCCCTTCAGAAAATTTTCACTTAATGTGATTAAGTGATATGTATGGGAGAGGGAGGAGGAACTATAAGCTTTACTGAAATTTTGCTTTCTGGATAGGTGTCATGGTCTGGGGAACAGAGATTAACATTATCTCTGTCCAGAGGAGCAAGATTTGTTCTTCTGGGTTTCCCTGTTGTGAAATTAAGGGGCAGACAAGATCAGCTAACACCACTAAAATATTTCTGAAAGGGTAAAATTGAAGAAAACAGAGGGAGAGAAGGAAGGGGGGAGAAAGGGATATGGAACAGCAGAGAAAAAGAGAAGAGCGGAAAGGAGAAGAGCAGGGATTATATTACCATCAACTGAAGATGGGGGGAGAGAGGGAGAGGGAGAGAGAGAGGTGTGCCTGGCCCAGGGATGTTCTTCTGTGGAACTGTTCTGTGGGAGTTGTTCCTCCAGCTCTTTTGGTGGAGGTGCCCTAGTGGTGGTGCTTCTGGAGGTGCTCCAATGGAGGTGCATCCGCAGGAGCTCTGGTGGAGTTGCACACTTTTGCAGGCATTACTCATGTCTTTTTATACAGTTTTTTAGGCTGGTGTCCAGGTGCAGCTCCCCAAGAAATCTTCCTGTGTATTACCATGTTTGCAGGGGTCAGGCATGGCACCGGGCAGGGCCTCTGCCCCCTCCCTGTGCCACTTACCTATCCATACGCCAAATACACAGAAACCTTTTCTCTGCGGGGTAGCTGGTGTGAGGTGTCACATCGTGGGCATTCAGGCCAGGCTGGAGTCCCAGAATTCCACAAAGCCACTGTGTCTCTGTTGATTTGCATCCCTGAACTCTCAGTCAGGAATCTGTGCCAAGTCCGTAAAGGTGCTGTTTGCATCCCTGCGCTTTGCCAGGAATCCAGGCAGTCTTTCAGTCTTTAGCTTTGTTGATTTGAACAAAGGAGAGAAAACTCTCACAGATTCTCACAAGAGGACATTCTTAAGAGGGGGAGAAAAATGGAATGAACCTTTTTAAATAAATGCAATATTTAAATTAAAAGTGCTAGAAGAGAATCATAGAATCATAGAATGGTAAGGTTGGATGTGACCTCAAGGATCATCCAGTTCCAACCCCTGCCATAGGCAGGGACACCTCCCACTAGTACAGCTCACTCAAGGCCTCCTCCAATCTGGCCTTGAACACCTCTAGGCAGGGAGCAGCCACAACCTCCCTGGGCAACCTGTGCCAGTGTCTCACCACCCTCACTGCAAACAACTTCCTCCTAACACCCAGTCTAAATCTCCCCTCTGCCAGTTCAAACCCATTGCCCCTTGTCCTGTCATTACAAGACCTTGTCAATAGTCCCTCCCCAGCCTTCTTGTAGGCCCCCTTCAGATACTGGAAGGCTACTCTAAGGTCTCCTGAAAGCCTTCTCTTCTCCAGGCTGAAGAGCCCCAACTCTCAACTTGTAATATAAATAAATAAATAAAACCACAAAAGTTGTGTTTGGGGTGGAATTTTACAAGAGAAATCCAATAATTTCTCTTGTGAAATTCCCCCCCAAACTCAATTTTTTTAATAGAATCAGGACATGATCCCCCCACATATAAAAACTAATAATTGGATGAGGCATTCTCTTTCTATCTCATGCTATCAAAATGCCTTTTATTTAAGCACTTTACATGAAAATCAGTCCTTAAGATCCTCCTGGAAACAAAATCAACATTATATTTATTTTTATAACGAGCACACAAATATGTGAGAAGATGAAGGATATGTTTAGACCTTCTAATGGAATGCTGGCAGACGAGTGTGGACTCTATGCCAGTACAGCCTGTGAAATGCAGCACAATGTCAGATGAGTAGCTCAACCTAGAACTACTTTCTGGCATAGAAATTCTGATAAGCTAATAAATATATGCAGCTTCCAAATGCAACCAGTTTCATGTGAGCTAGTTAACTGTGTTGCCAGAGCATTTCAGTTCCAGGATTATCTCTCCTGGGCCTCTTCTAAACGGTTTGTCTAAATGCCAAAAGGACAGAAGCAGAATTGACAATGTCTCCTCCCGGCTGTTAACACACCCATTGCATAGCTCATTTATCCTTATGTTATTGTGCTATGAAAACATTTGAAAATTATGTTATTTTCTGGAAATGTAAAAAAAAAAAAAAGGGAAGAAAAAGATCATCTAAGATCCAGTAAGAGATTCTTACAGTATTTGAGTCTACTCTTCATTCTAGAGCAATGTATAGATAAGGATTTTCAAAATCTTGGTTCCCAAAGGTTAGGATTTTTATTTTTTTTGCTTTGTTTCCCTGTACCTGATATTAACTCTGTGAGTTTGAAAGTGGCAACAAATATTTTCCTTAATATAGAGACTGGATGAAGAGAAGGCTTCCAAGAGACCTTAGAGTAACCTTCCAGGATCTGAAGGGGGCCTACAGGAAGGCTGGGGAGGGACTATTGACAAGGTCTTGTAATGCCAGGACAAGGGGCAATGGGTTTGAACTGGCAGAGGGGAGATTTAGATTAGATGACAGGAGGAAGTTGTTTGCAGTGAGGGTGGTGAGTCACTGGCACAGGTTGCCCAGGGAGGTTGTGGCTACTCCTTTCCAAGGCCAGGTTGTCTGAGGCCTTGAGTGAGCTGTGCTAGTGGGAGGTGTCCCTTCCTATGGCAGGGGGTTGGCACTAGATGACCTTTGAGGTCCCTTCCAACCTTACCATTCTCTGATTCTGTGCTTCTATGATGGTGAACATAATTGCAATTCTTGCAGATTAACTGAAATGATAACTCAAGCAAGACAACTTCTAACAGTTGGGTCAGATTTTTAATTTTATGATCTAAATTATTAATAAGGTGTGCTGGTTTTGGGGCTAATTGGAATATTTTAATGAGAGAAATGAGATGATTGGTTGTAAAAGAATAATAATGATGAAGTCTATAACATTCATTGGTTTGTCAAAAAGGATAAAAAACCTAAATGTAAATAACTTGTCCCTCTTTGCTATGGGATGCTTCTCCCTTTCACATCCCTTTAGCTTTGCTCTAATATCTTCCACTATTAGATAACAAGTAAACTTTACTGATTGTCTGAGGGGGAGAGAGAGAGACTTTGAACTCCTTCTGGGCAATTTCTTTGTCTGGGAGGGAGCTTGGATTTCTGTATTGTTTCTAATTGGTATATAATTGTATATACTTGTAAAAAAATTGCTTGTATATAATTTAGCTATGCTGTAAATATAGATTTATCTTACTTCCAACCCCTCTGAGCTGGTCTGGTATGTTACAATAATGGACGAGGAAGCTCCTAACCCACCACATAATAATTTTGTAAGACTTCTGCATAAAAATTGACTTTGTATCAGAGAGATCAGCTGATCTTGTGGTAACCAGAAACTGTTTTCCCATGAATGTACACTTACTTTATGCCTCCTGGCACACATACCAAATGTAGTTGGTGAATTACTTACAAATGTTATGAAGGAAAAATTAAATTTGTAGATACTACAAACTTTGCATGCAAGTTTAAAAACCTTGAAGGACGTGGCAAGGAAAACTGGCTGTGTTTTTTTTTTTTTGTTGTTGCTTTTGTTTTGTTTTGGGGGGTGTTGAGTTGTTTTTGTTGTGGGATTTTTAGGGGTTTGTTTTTTTTTTTTTTTCTTTGTGTCATAGAATCATAGAATGGTAAGGTTGGAAGGGACCTCAAGGATCATCTAGGTCCAACCCCCTGCCATGGGCAGGGACACCTCCCACTAGTACAGCTCACTCAAGGCCTCATCCAACCTGGCCTTGAACACCTCCAGGCAGGGAGCAGCCACAACCTGCCTGGGCAACCTGTGCCAGTGTCTCACCACCCTCACTGNCCTTCACATACTGGAAGGCTACTCTAAGGTGTTCTGGAAGCCTTCTCTTCTCCAGGCTGCAGAGCCCCAACTCTCTCAGTCTGTCCTCACAGCAGAGCTGCTGCAGCCCTCTGAGCATCTTTGCGGTCTCCTCTGGACCTGCTCCAACACTTCCATGTCCTTCCTGTGCTGGGGGCTCCAGAACTGCACACAGGACTCCAGGTGGGGTCTGAGGAGAGCTGAGGAAAGGGGCAGAATCCCCTCCCTTGCCCTGCTGCCCACACTGCTCTTGTTGCAACCCAGCACACAGTTGCTGTCTGGGCTGCACTCACACTGCAACCTCATCTTGAGCTTTTCATCACCCCAGACCCCCAGGTCCTTTTTCTCAGGGCTGCTCTCAACCATTCCCCACCCATCCTGGAGTTGTGCTTGGGATTGTGCCTACCCAGGTGCAGGACCTTACACTTGGCCTTATTGAATGTCATGAGATTGACCTGGACACAGATCTGCAGCCTTTCCAGGTCCCTCTTGATGGCATCCAAGGTGTTTTTGGTGGTGTTGGGGTTTTGTTGGTTGGTGGAGTTATTTTGTTTCGTTGAGTTTTTGTTTGTTTTTGTTGTGTGAGTTTGTTGTTTTTTTAAGGGATTTAATACTTTGGGAACTTCAAATTTTGTCAGTTATGGAAAGTCAGATGAAGGCTGCTATTGACTGTGTGACTGAAGTCAGACCAAATGCTGTGATACCTAAAGGAGACAAGCAGATCAGCACAAGAATGAATAATGCTATTGCATAAATCAATGCCGCTTCCACATCTCATAGACAGCTGTGTTGAGCATAATCTGTCTTGAGACTGCTACAGTGGTGATGTAAGGAGACTTGAGAGAAGAGGTGAGGTTGATTATGAGGACTGTAAAGATTTTTTGTTAGAGGAGATTGAAAGGTTGAATTTATTTATGCTGAAGGTAGATTGGAAACTCCTATAACCTGCCTTCTAAAGCAGTATTTTAGAGTACAACCACTACCATCAAAAAGTTCAGAACAGATAAACAAGACTTTTGGAGTTTACTTGAAATTAAAAGGAACTCAGGGTCACAAAGAAGGAAACTTAAGATGATTCAGAAAGACATTTGGCACCTTTCTCAATGTGAATTTTAAAAAAAAGAAGCATATAAGGGTTTAGAAAAAAACATTTTAGAAAAGACCATTTTAGAAAGAAGTGCCTGAGGCAAAACCTGTGACTTCTTTTTCATATCCTTTCCAAGGTGCCTGCTTAGACCAGAGAGACACAAATTTTTCACACACAAAGCTGCAATTAATACTAATACTAAAATCATTATGACCAGAATTATACTTAAAAGGCATATAACTGTGCTAAGTGTGTAAAACTTGCTACAGGGCTCTGGAAGATGACTTATGGGTAATATAATCCTCATGAGTCTGGATGATACTGTAGCATTATCTAAATTAGTAAAAGTAGAACTGGCAGCATTATCTATAATATTAAACCAAATGCAATCAATACATTAGTCACCAAAGTTCAGAAATGTGGAGAAGAGAAGGCTTTGAGGAGACCTTAGAGT
>VWZE01005908.1:0-15041 GCA_013396675.1 Eubucco bourcierii
AGAAGAGAAAAAAAGAAGTGGGATAAAAAAGAAGAGAGAAAAGAAGTGGAATAAAAAAGAAGAGAAAAAAGTGGGATAAAAAAAGAGAGAGAGAAAGAAGTGGGATTAAAAAAAAAGAAGAGAAAAAAGAAGGAAGATAAAAAAGGAGGAAAAAAAGAAGAGAAAAAAGAAGGGGGATAGAAGAGAGAAAAAAGAAGGGTGATTTAAAAAAGAGAGAAAAAAGAAGTGGGATGTAAAAGAAGAGGGAAAAGAAGTGGGATAAAAAAGAAGAGAGAAAAGAAGTGGAATAAAAAAGAAGAGAAAAAAGTGGGATAAAAAAAGAGAGAGAGAAAGAAGTGGGATTAAAAAAAAAGAAGAGAAAAAAGAAGGAAGATAAAAAAGGAGGAAAAAAAGAAGAGAAAAAAGAAGGGGGATAGAAGAGAGAAAAAAGAAGGGTGATTTAAAAAAGAGAGAAAAAAGAAGTGGGATGTAAAAGAAGAGGGAAAAGAAGTGGGATAAAAAAGAAGAGAGAAAAGAAGGGGGATAAAAATGAAGAGAAAAAAGAAGTGGGATAAAAAAGAGGAGAAAAAAGATGTGGGATAAAAAAGAAGAGAAAAAATAAGTGGGATTAAAAAAAGAAGGGAAAAAAAGAAGGAAGATAAAAAAGGAGGGAAAAAAAGGATTAAAAAAAGAGAAGAAAGAAGGGGGATAGAAGAGGGAAAAAAGAAGTAGGATAAAAATGAAGAGAAAAAAGAAGTGGGATAAAAAAGAAGAGAGAAAAGAAATGGGATTTTAAAAAAAAGGAGAAAAAAGTGGGATTTAAAAAAGAAGATAAAAAAAGAAGGAAGATAAAAAAGGATAAAAAAGAAGGATTAAAAAAGAAGAGAAAAAAGAAGGGGGATAGAAGAGAGAAAAAGGAAGTGGGATAAAAAAGAAGAGAAAAAAGAAGTGGGATAAAAAAGAAGAGAAAAAGAAGTGGGATGAAAAAGAAGAGGAAAAGGAAGGAAGATAAAAAAGAAGAGAGAAAAAAAGAAGGGGGATTAAAAAAAGAGATAATAAAGAAGGGGGGTAAAGAAGAAGAGAAAAACAGAAAAGAAGGGATAAAAAAGATAAGATGAGAAAAAAGAAGTGGGATAAAAAAAGATAAGAAAAGGGGTAAAAAAGAAGAGAAAAAAAGAAGTGGGATAAAAAAGAGAGAAAGAAAAAAAGGAAGACAGGAAAAAAAAGTAGGGGATAAAAAAAGGAGGAAAAAGAAGGGGGATAAAAAAAGATAAGAAAAGGGATAAAAAAGAGAAGAAAAAAGAAGAGGGATAAAAAAGAAGAGAAAAAAAAGAAGGGGGATTAAAAAAAGAGATAATAAAGAAGGGGGGTAAAGAAGAAGAGAAAAACAGAAAAGAAGGGATAAAAAAGATAAGATGAGAAAAAAGAAGGGGGATAAAAAAAAGAGATAATAAAGAAGGGGGGTAAAGAAGAAGAGAAAAACAGAAAAGAAGGGATAAAAAAGATAAGATGAGAAAAAAGAAGGGGGATAAAAAAAGATAAGAAAAGGGATAAAAAAGAGAAGAAAAAAGAAGAGGGATAAAAAAGAAGAGAAAAAAGGGGGATAAACAAGAGAGAAAAAAAGAAGGGGGATTAAAAAAAAGAAGAGGAAAAAGAAGGGGGATAGGAGAGAGAAAAAGTAAGGGGGATAAAAAAGAAGAGAGAAAAAAGTGGGATAAAAAAGAGAGAAAAAAAGAAGAGGAAAAAGAAGGGGGATAAAAAAAGAAAAAAGAAGGGGGATAAAAAAGAAGAGAAGAAAAAGAAGGTGGATAAAAAAGAGAGAAAAAAAGAAGAGGAATAAAAAAAGAAGAGAGAAAAAAGAAGGTGGATAAAAAAAATTTAAAAGAAGGTGGATAAATAAAAGAGGAAAAAGAAGAAGGATAAAAAAAGAGAGAAAGAAAAGAGTAAAATAAAAGTAAAAACAAAAAAAGAAGGGAGATTAAAAAAAAAAGAGATAAATATCTGTGCTTTGTTGAACTGTTAAAATGGATTTGGTGTTCAATTGCCAAACCTCTTGCAGAAACAACATTATTGGTCCTCCATTCTAAGACTAATAAAGTCAGGCTCTGCTTTGGGTTAGGAGGAAGTTAATTTAAAATCAGCACTGGCTGTCATTCTAACCAGCAGCTGCTGCAACATGCCACAGGCAGAGGTTGATGCCAAGGGTGTAAACCACTGCCAAGACTAGGAGGAGGAGGAAGGTGAGGAGTGGAGGGGGAACCGCTGGTGTGAGCACAACTAAAGAGCAGCCATGCAGAGCAGTAGTGCCACACAGCAGCTCTGTGCCTGCTGCTGCCTCCCTGAGCAGCCTTAACCACCTCCCTGGGCAACCTGTGGCAGTGCTCCAGGCAGCCTCCTGCTGCAGTACTTGTTCCTCACAGCCAATCTCAATGTGCTTTGCTCTAATTTCAAACCTTTTCCCCTCGCCCTGACCCTGCAGGCTTTTCCCAATAGTTTCACTCCATCCTTCTTGTAACTCCCTTTCAGGTACTGGAAGATCACTATGAGGCTCCCTGGAACCTTCTCTTCTCCTGACTGAACACCCTCAGTTCCCTCAGCCTGTCCTCATGGCAGAGGATTTAATCTGGAGATGAGGCAGAAATTCCTTCCAGCGAGGGTGGTGAGGCACTGGGACAGGTTGCTCAGGGAGGTATGGACTGAAACTCTCCCAAACAGGTATTTGACCTACGAACAAATCTGAAGATAAATGATTTCATCTTTTTTTTTTTTTTTCACCACTCTTATAGAAACTGAGCCTCAGAACCCTAACTTATGTCATTTGGAAGCCTTTTTGCATTCAGGAATCCTTCTTAACGTTTCCCTAGAGGTCTTTGAATCTCTTGAAGACTGCCATGTCCCCCACACAGTCTGATTTTGAAGGCAGGCAGTCTAGGGCACAGGTTTGAAATGTTTAACAGACAGGCAGACAGACAGACAGCCCTTTGGGACAGCGACAGCCCTCATCTTCTGCACACCTACAAGAGCCGCAGGTAGGCTGTCAGTCAGGGCTGTGACTGGTTGCTTGGGGAAGAAAACAATGCTGGAGGAGCAAGAAATGGAGAGCAGCCCTGCAGGAAAGGGCTTGGGAGATCTGGTGGATGAAAAGCTGAACACAAACCAACTTAAAACCCAGAAGGGCAACAACAGCCTGACCAGAGATGGAGAAAGAGGATCCTGCCCCTCTGCTGTGTTCTGATGAGACCTCACCTGCAGTCCTGTGTCCAGATGTGGAGCCCTCAAGACAAGAGAGACCTGGACCTGATGGAGAGGGTCCTGAGGAGGCCACAGAGATGTTCAGAGGGCTGGAGAACCTTTCCTACAAGGAAGAGTTGTGGCTGTTCAGTGTGGAGAAAAGAAGGCTCTGGAGGCACCTTAGAGCTGCATTTCAGAATCTGCAGGGGAGCAGCAGGCAGGCTGGGGAGGGACTGCTCAGAAGGGGCTGTGGGGACAGGCTGAGGGCAATGGTTTGGAAGTGCAGCAGGGCAGGGTTGGGTTGGACAGCAGGAGGAAGCTCTGCAGAGTGAGGGTGGCCAGAGCCTGGCACAGGCTGCCCAGGGCTGTGCTTGAGGCCCCATCCCTGCAGCCATCCAAGTTCAGCCTTGCTGTGTCCCTGTGCAGCCTGCTGTGGCTGGAGGTGTCCCTGTGCCTGCAGGGGGTGGCCAAGGTGCCCTTGGAGGGTCCCTTCCAAGCTGGTGCAATCTGAACCTGTGGGTCAGTGGCTCCTAAAAGATGACCTGAAGAGATGAGCAAAAGTGCAGGAATTTGGAGCCTCCAGACTCTGAACTCTCTTCTGTTGAAATGAGAAATGCACAAATCAAGAGTCCGAGTACTGATGTGCCTGGGGACTGGTGTTGCTGAGGGAGGCTGAGGGTGGTTGCTGGTGCTGAGGGAGCCAAAGCATGTGAAACACAGTAAATCTCTAGAAAGAGAGTTACAGTTGGAGATGTCCCTGTTGCCTGCAGGGGGTTGCCCAAATTGCCCTTGGAAGGTCCCTCCCAAGCCAGTGCAGTCTGTGTATCTGTGGAAATAAAGCTTCCCTTCTGTGTCTCCAGAAGTTAATGCCCTGTGAGCCTCAGCTGCTGAAAGGTCACTACAAGAACAAGGTCTACAAGGGCAGTTAAGGAGGAGCTAAATCTTTACATGCAGGTTGGAGACTTCTTAGGGGAGCAGTATGAGAAGCACAGAACAAATCTTTACTACTGGAGTACTGCAGTCCTGTGTGCAGTTCTGGAGCCCTCAGCACAGGAAGGACATGGAACTGTTTGAGCCAGTCCAGAGGAGGCCACGAGGATGCTGAGAGGGCTGCAGCAGCTGTGCTGTGAGGACAGGCTGAGAGAGTTGGGGTTCTGCAGTCTGCTGAGAGTTGGGGCAGCCTGGAGAAGAGAAGGCTTCCAGGAGACCTTAGAGTAGCCTTCCAGGACCTGAAGGGGGCTACAGGAAGGCTGGGGAGGGACTATTGGCAAGGGCTTGCAATACCAGGACAAGAGGCAATGGGTTTGAACTGGCAGAGGGGAGATTGAAAGTGGATGTTAGGAGGAAGTTGTTTGCAGTGAGGGTGGTGAGACACTGGCACAGGTTGCCCAGGGAGGTTGTGGCTGCTCCCTGCCTGGAGGTGTTCAAGGCCAGGTTGGAGGAGGCCTTGAGTGACCTGTGCTAGTGGGAGGTGTCCCTGCCTATGGCAGGGGGGTGAAACTGGATGATATTTGAGGTCCCTTCCAACCTTCCCATTCTATGATTCTACTCATAAAAACCCTGAATAAAGAAGCAAGAGTGGCTGAATGGCAGGGGCAAGGGGAGTTGCTTGAAAGCAGTCTTCAAAGATCTGGGCTCATGTCCAAATGAAGAAAACAGAAGAAAAGAAGGATCTGGAAAGTTAAAAAACAAACAAACAAACAAACAAAAAAAGCTCCATAAAGCTGCCTGAAAGAAAACCTTGAGGTGCAACCAGCACAATGCATAAAAAACTAAGATATCTTCCTTCCAGCACATCAAGTGCAAGAAACCTGAGATGCTTCAAATCCCACAGATGAGCAAGGTATGAGAGGAGCCTTCAGGAGAGAAAAGTCACAGCAGAAAACTCAGCAGGCACTTTGTGACTCTGCTCCCTCTGGAAGAACATGAAAAGATTTTCACAGCAGCACACCCAAGCACCTCAGCTCCCTCAGCTGCTCCTTGTACAGCAGACCCCTTGAACCCCTTCTCTAGCCTGGTTGCTCTTCTCTGGACACCCTCTGACCCCTCAGTGTCTTTCCTACCCTGTGGCACCCAGAACTGAAGGCAGTGCTCAAGATGTGCCCTCCTCAGGGCTGGGAGTCTTTGCCACTTCTATATACTTACATAAAGTCTTAATATTTATAACACTATAGAATCATAGAATCATAGAATGGTAAGGTTGGAAGGGACCTCAAGGATCAGCCAGTTCCAACCCCCTGCCATAGGCAGGGACACCTCCCACTAGCACAGGTCACTCAAGGACTCCTCCAACCTGGCCTTGAACACCTCCAGGGAGGGAGCAGCCACAACCTCCCTGGGCAACCTGTGCCAGTGTCTCACCACCCTCACTGTAAAGAACTTCATCCTAACATCCAGTCTAAACCTCCCCTCTGCTAGTTTAAACCCATTGCCCCTTGTCCTGGCATTCCCAGACCTTGTCAATAGTCCCTCCACAGCCTTCCTGGAGCCCCCTTCAGATCCTGGAAGGCTACTCCAAGGTCTCCTGGAAGCCTTCTCTTCTGCAGGCTGCAGAGCCCCAACTCTCTCAGCCTGTCTTCACAGCACAGCTGCTGCAGCCCTCTCAGCATCTTGGTGGCCTCCTCTGGACCCACTCCAACACTTCCATGTCCTTCCTGTGCTGGGGGCTCCACAACTGCACCCAGGACTGCAGGTGTGGTCTGAGGAGAGCAGAGCCAAGGGGCACAATCCCCTGCCTTGCCCTGCTGCCCACACTGCTCTTGCTGCAGCCCAGCACACAGTTGCTGTCTGGGCTGTACTCACACTGCAGCCTCAGCTGGAGCTTTTCAGCACCCCACACCCCTAGGACCTGTTCCTCAGGGCTGCTCTCAGCCATTCCCCACCCAGCCTGGAGCTGTGCTTGGCATTGTGCCTACCCAGGTAGGGGTAGGTACCCAAGGACCTTACACTTGGCCTTGTTGAATGTCATCAGGTTGGCCTGGGCACAGCTCTGCAGGGTGCTGTGCAAGAAGAGGAGCTGTCTTTGGGAAGCCTTTTAGTCTGCTTAATTTATGTATCAGGCTTGGAGCTGCAGAGAGATTCCAGTCAGAATTGCATTGGTAACTGTATCAGACATTGTAATGTGCCATGCTTCATGATTACTCCTAATTTCCATCATTAGAAAGAGGCAGATAAGCATAATGGAGCTCTTATTCAGTCAGAGTGCAGGCCAATGTCAGAGCCACGCAGAGAAAAGGGAAGGACAAGATCTCATTACAAGCCTCACTGAGGCTGGATTATTCCCCCAGCTCCAGATAATAGAATCACAGAATTGTTGGATGTGAGGGCTTGGAAGGGACCTCCAGAGAGCATCCAGTCCAACCCCTCTGCCAGAGCAGGGGCACCCAGGGCAGGGCACACAGGAACACATCCAGCTGGGGTTGGAAAGCCTGCAGAGAAGGAGACTCCACAGCCTCTCTGAGCTGTTCCAGTGCTCAAGTAGCCTCACACTGATGTTGTTTCTCCTCATGTTGAAGTGTAGCTTCCTGGGTTCCATCTTGTCCTATCCCTGGGTACCACCACACAGAGCCTGGCACCTTCATCTCATCCCCCACCCCTCTGATACTTAGAGACATTGCTCAGACTCCCTCTCAGCCTTCTCTTTTCTAGTTTAAACAGCCCCAGGACTCTTGGTCTTTCTCCATAGCACAGATGTTCCAGTCCATCATACTCATACCTCTCTTCTGGGCTCTCTGCAGGTGGCCCCTGTCTGTATTGCACTGGGGAGCCCCAGGCTAGGCACAGTATTGCAGGTGTGGATCAGTCTCATTCTACCAGACCATATCTTCCTCAGGGATGTCCCTCAGGAGTCAGTGCTGGCCCCAGTGCTGTTTGATATCTTTGTCAGTGCCATGGACAGAGGAATCAGTGCAGCCTCAGCAAGTGTGCAGATGGCACCAAGCTGTGTGGCACAGTCACTTGCTAGAGGGCAGGGATCCATCCAGAGGGACCTGCACAGACTGCAGAGCTGTGCCCAGGCCAAACTCAGGACATTCAGCAAGGCCAAGTGTAAGGTCCTGCACCTGGGTAGGCACAATGCCAAGCACAGCTCCAGGCTGGATGGGGAATGGCTGAGAGCAGCCCTGAGGAACAGGCCCTGGGGGTGTGGGGTGCTGAAAAGCTCCAGCTGAGGCTGCAGTGTGAGTGCAGCCCAGACAGCAACTGTGTGCTGGGCTGCAGCAAGAGCAGTGTGGGCAGCAGGGCAAGGCAGGGGATTGTGCCCCTTGGCTCTGCTCTCCTCAGACCCCACCTGCAGTCCTGGGTGCAGTTCTGGAGCCCCCAGCACAGGAAGGACATGGAAGTGTTGGAGCCAGTGCAGAGGAGGCCACCAAGATGCTGAGAGGGCTGCAGCAGCTCTGCTGTGAGGACAGGCTGAGAGAGTTGGGGCTGTGCAGCCTGGAGAGGAGAAGGCTTCCAGGAGAGCTTGGAGTGGCCTTGCAGGATCTGAAGGGGGCTGCAGGAAGGCTGGGGAGGGACTATTGAGAAGGGCTGGGAATGGCAGGACAAGGGGAATGGGTTTGAAGTGTCAGAGGGGAGATTGAAAGTGGATGTTAGGAGGAAGTTGTTTGCAGTGAGGGTGGTGAGACACTGGCACAGGTTGCCCAGGGAGGTTGTGGCTGCTCCCTCCCTGGAGGTGTTCAAGGCCAGGTTGGAGGAGGCCTTGAGTGAGCTGTGCTAGTGGGAGGTGTCCCTGCCTATGGCAGGGGGTTGGAACTAGATGATCCTTGAGGTCCCTTCCAGTCTTACCATTCTATGATTCTATGATTCAATGATCCTGCAGCACTGGCAGTAGCAGATGGTGCAGCACTGCACAGCCACCTCCCTTTGCTGGCATCTCCTTCCAGGAACCACAAATGGCTTGGAGACAGAAGAGGCTCTCTTCTCTCTTCTAAGGGAAGGTTTGGGTGTTAATCACAGGATGCTCCAAGGATGTCAGGAGTTCGAAGGGACCCAAAGAACTCATCCAGTCCAACTCCCCTGCCACAGCAGGACCAGACAATCCAGCTCAGGGCACACAGGAACACATCCAAACAAGTCTGGAAAGGCTCCAGAGAAGGAGACTCCACAGCCTCTCTGGGCAGCCTGTGCCAGGGCTCTGGGACCCTTCCAGGCAAGAAGTTCCCCTTGTGTTGAGCTGGAACCTCCTGTGCTGCAGCTTCCATCCATTGCTCCTTGTCCTATCCCAGGCAGCAGTGAACAGAGTCTGCCCCCCCATCCTGACCCCCAGCCCTCAGATAGTTATAAACATTGAATAAATCCTCTCTAAGTCTTCTCTTCTGCAGCCCCTGGTCCCTCAGCCTCTCCTCACCAGGTACTGCTCAGTCATCATCCTCATAGCCCTCCATGGACTCTCTCCTGCAGATCCCTGTCCCTCTTCAACTGGGGAGCCCAAAACTGAAGGCAGTGCTCAAGATGAGGTCTCATGACGGCAGAGTAGAGGGGGAGGAGAACCTCCCTGGACACACTCTGCTTAATGCCCCTCCCCAGGATCCACTGGAGGAATATAAACCAAGGAAATCAAAGGGGATGTCTTGATCTGATGAACTCTCAGAGAGAGGCTTGGGATAGGAAAAAAAAAAAACAACAAAAACCCCATAAATAGAAATAAACCTCCTTGCTGCAATCCAGAGCTTATTTAAGGCCCTTCTGAGCATTCTCCACTTCTCCAATTCCCTGATGGATGCAACAGTGAGAGCAGCAGATGAAAGTCACTCTTCTGATAGAGACAGCTTGTACCTTAAAAAAAAAAAAATAACACACATGTTTGCTTCTGGAAGGTGATTAAGTGACAGAATGAACAAAGGGATGGCTTGGAAATCATTTATCAATATTTCTCCAGCAGAGACAGCTTGTGTTTATAAATATTTAGCATTCCCAGTCCAAAGATGAGAATGAATGGGATTAAAAAAAAAATAATAATAAAAACAAACAAAAAAAAAATCAAGTGAAGAGCTGAGCACGGAGTAGCTGGCATGAAATTAACTACTGTGATAATCAATGATGTGACTTAAAGTGCACTGGATGCAGAACATCAGTTAAATGAGCCTGAGGAATTGATTTGATGTATTTGTTAATGTTATTTTCATCTGGACTAACAGATAACAGCAGCTTCTTTTATTTGGTTATTTTTTTCTTTTAGAATCATAGAATGGTAAGGTTGGAAGGGAACTCAAAGCTCAGCCAGTTCCAACCCCCTGCCATAGGCAGGGACACCTCCCACTAGCACAGGTCAATCAAGGCCACATCCAACCTGGCCTTGAACACTTCCAGGGAGGTCACATTTGATCACATTCTGTGCTTCTGTCCTCCCCAACCTCCCTGGGCAACCTGTGCCAGTGTCTCACCACCCTCACTCCAAACAACCTCCTCCTAACATCCACTTTCAATCTCCCCTCTGACACTTAAAACACATTGCCCCTTGCCCTGGCATCCCCAGACCTTGTCAATAGTCCCTCCACAGCCTTCCTGTAGGCCACTTCAGATCCTGGAAGGCTACTATCAGGTCCCCTCGAAGCCTTCTCTTCTGCAGGCTGCAGAGCCCCAACTCTCTCAGCCTGTCCTCACAGCACAGCTGCTGCAGCCCTCTCAGCATCTTGGTGGCCTCCTCTGGACCCACTCCAACACTTCCATGTCCTTCCTGTGCTGGGGGCTCCAGAACTGCACCCAGGACTGCAGGTGGGGTCTGAGGAGAGCAGAGCCAAGGGGCACAATCCCCTCCCTTGCCCTGCTGCCCACACTGCNCACTTGTGAGGCTGGCATGATTCCTTTCTCCATTCCACCTTTTTATTTTTTTTTCCCCATCTTGAAATGCTTGACTTGCTTTCAAAGTGCAAGCACTTGAATATTGAGATGAAAGAAATGCTAAGAAAATGAGTCAGGACTTTACAGGATCAGTGTGGAACAACCTGAATACAGTTTTCTAGGAGAACTGGCAGCTCTTGCCTCCAGCTGCAGATCCTTGCAGTTCTACTGAGACCTCTACTTGGAGCACTGTGTCCAATTCTGGAACCTCTGGGGTAGGGAAGATCTGGAGGTGCTGAAAGGTGTCCAGAGAAGGGCCATGAGGATGAGAGGAGGATGAGCAGAGGGCTGGAGCTGCTCTGCTATGAGGACAGGCTAAGAGAGTTGGGTCTGCTCAGTTTGGAGAAGAGAAGGCTCTAAGGAGACCTTCTTGTGGCCTTCTTGTGGCCTTCTACGACTGAAGTGGGCTACAGGAAAGCTGGGGAGAGAGTTTTTAGGGTGTCAGGTAGTGATAGGACTGGAGGGAATGGAGCCAAGCTAAAGGAAGGCAGATTTAGATTGGATTTTAGGAAAAAGTTCTTCAGCATGAGAGACACTGGCACAGGTTGCCCAGGGAGGTGGTGCATCCCTGGAAGTTCTAAGACCAGGCTGGATGTGGTTCTGGGAAACCTGCTTTAGTGTCAGGTGCCCCTACTCATGGCAGGGAGGTTGGAATTGGCTGATCCTTGAAGTGCCTTCCAGCCCTGACAGTTCTGTGATCCAGCTGCTGCTGCATACCTGCTCCTGCTGCCATCCCAAACCACAACATGACAGAAAATACCCAGCTGGAGAAGACTCTCTCCTTGGTGAACTGGGGAGCCCCAGACTGGACACAGTATTCCAAGTCACTAAGTCAGTTTGTGTGGCACAATTTGTGGGCAGCAGGGCAAGGGAGGAGATTCTGCCCCTTTGCTCTGCTCTGCTCAGACTCCACCTGCAGTCCTGGGTGCAGTTCTGGAGCCCCCAGCACAGGAAGGACATGGAAGTGTTGGAGTGGGTCCAGAGGAGGCCATAAAGATGCTGAGAGGGCTGCAGCAGCTGTGCTGTAAGGACAGGCTGAGAGAGTTGGGGCTCTGCAGCCTGCAGAAGAGAAGGCTTCCAGGAGACCTTGGAGTGACCTTCCAGGATCTGAAGGGGGCCTACAGGAAGGCTGGGGAGGGACTATTGATGAGGTCTTGAGAGGATGAGAAGGAATGGGCTTAAAGTGGCACAGGGGAAATTTAAATTGGATGTTAGGAAGAAGTTGTTTGCAGTGAGGCTGGTGAGAGCCTGGAAGGCGTTGCCCAGGAAGGTTGTGGAACACAGAAGCACAGAATGTGGTCTTTAATCACATTCTGTGCTTCTGTCATCCCCAGTCTCCCTGGAGGTGTCCAAGACCAGGTTGGATGAGTCCTTCTGTGACCTGTCCTAGTGGAAGGTGTCCCTGCCCGTAGCAAGGGGTTGGCACTGGCTGATCTTTGAGGTCACTTCCAACCTAATCTATTTCATGATTCTATGACTCAACTTGGAATCAGAATTTACCAGCCCAGATGAGGTGCCCAAGCTCTCACACAAGGCAGCTGAAGAGACTCAAGTGCCCAGCATTAACGCTGAGCTTTCTGGTTGCATCAATCCCAGTAGATGGCATTTTTATGCCTTGGCTGTGCCTCAAGCACCTGCTGGAGCTGCAAAGCAGAGGACAAAAACCTCCTCCCCCTATAACAAAAAGCTGCCTCCCAGTAGAGATGTCAGCTCTCTTTTCAGGGCAATTCAAACAACTTCTTTTGTATTCAACCACTCAGCTGCAACTGGAAGGAAAGAAGAATCCCTTGGTCCTGCACAACCCCAGAGGTCAGCTATGCAGAGTGCACTTGGGACTGAATGTTGGGCTGGAGGTGGGTGGTAGGGAGGAAGAGGGGGAATGAATTAAAAGGCATTCTGAGGTGAATTCAGTGCCTCTCCCTTTCCTTCTCTGGATGGCTGTGAGAGCTTCTTATCAACATGGAACAAAAAAAAAAAAAAAGGAGAAGGAAACAGAAGGCTTGCTCAAAACATTTGTCAAAGTGGCAGGATGTGCTTTCAACTCTCACCTCTTTCTGCCACCACAGGTCACATCATGCATGAGTCAGGAGAGAAAAGGCTAATCTGAAGAGAAAAGTTAGCTCAAAAGTCCTGTGATGTTTTTTTCTACAGCAGCCTGCACTCCCAAGTTTCCCTCTTGACCTTTGAATGCTCACAAGGCACTGGCACTCCTCAAGGGGCAGGAGCTGAGGGTTCAGGAGGTTGTTCTGGCCCAGGTTTTGTGCCAGGTTTGGCTAGCAGATAATCCTGAAGGGTGTCCTAAGTCAGGGCAGGTGCTACCTGCAGCTTGCTGTGAAGCAGGAAAGCCCAAAGACTTCTGAGAGGTAGCTTTTCACTCCAGCCTAGCTCTAGTGTTGCAGTGTCCTGCTTTGTACCAGTCTGACACCTCCTAGACTCTGGGCTCCTGGTATCTTCCCACCAGTTGCACACACAGAGAACCTCCTGGACCCTGGGGTCCTGCTCTGGCCTCTCTGGGCCACCACCCAAATACAAGTGTAGCAGGTCATAAGATCATGGAATGGCAAGGTTGGAAAGGACCTCAAGGATCAGCCAGTTCCAACGCCCTGCCATAGGCAGGGACACCTCCCACTAGCACAGCTCACTCAAGGCCTCCTCCAACCTGGCCTTGAACACCTCCAGGCAGGGAGCAGCCACAACCTCCCTGGGCAACCTGTGCCAGTGTCTCACCACCCTCACTGCAAACAACTTCCTCCTAACATCCACTTTTAATCTCCCCTCTACCACTTCAAACCCATTCCCCTTGTCCTGGCATTCCCAGACCTTGTCAATAGTCCCTCCCCAGCCTTCCTGGAGCCCCCTTCAGATCCTGGAAGGCTACTCCAAGGTCTCCTGGAAGCCTTCTGTTCTGCAGGCTGCAGAGCCCCAACTCTCTCAGCCTGTCCTCACAGCACAGCTGCTGCAGCCCTCTCAGCATCTTGGTGGCCTCCTCTGGACCCACTCCAACACTTCCATGTCCTTCCTGTGCTGGGGGCTCCAGAACTGTAAAGAGAGACTCCCTCTTCCAAAATTTGTGAGTAGGAGTCTACAGAAATGAAGTTATTCTTCAGACAATTATCCTTGAGTTATCACTACCCTTATAACCAAGAAGGCAAATGGTATCTTAGGGTGCTTCAAGGAAAGTGTAGCCAGTAGCTTTAGGGAACTCCTGCCCCTCTGCTCTGCCCTGCTTACACCACACCTGCCATACCATGCCCAGTTTGGGGCTCCCCACTTCAATGCACACAGGGACCTGCTGGAGAGAGACCAACAGAGAGCTGTGAGGGTGCTGAAGGGACTGGAACAGCTCCCCTGTGAAGAGAGGCTGAGAGCTGTTTGGGCTGCAGGGAAGGCTGAGAGGGGATCTGAGCAATGGCTCTGATATCTGAGCGGTGGGGGATGAGATGAAGGTGCCAGGCTCTGTGTGGTGGTGCCCAGGGACAAGACAAAGGTAAAAGCTGGAACTCAGCAGCTTGGTTGGTGTGAACAGGCTGCCCAGAGGGGTTGTGCAGTCTCCTGCTCTGGAGAGCTTCCAACCCCACCTGGATGTGTTCCTGGGTGCCCTGCCCTGGGTGTCCCTGCTCTGGCAGGGGGTTTGGACTCACTGATCTCTGGAGGTGCCTTCCATCCCCTACCATTCTGTGCTTCTGTGGTTTAAAACTCCTGATTCCCTTCTGCTGAAGCACCAGGCTGTTCAACCCTCCTTGAACTGTAAGCACACTTAGTAGAACTCTTCCATCCTGTGTTTTCCAGCTGGCAAAACCCCAAAGAATGGAGAGCAAGATGCTGACTCCTGCCACAACTGCATGCTGCTGAGGTGCCACCTGAGCAAGAGCAGAAAGTTGTTTGGTGTGAGGTGCTGAAGGCCTGGAGCAGGCTACCCAGAGAGGTTGTGGAGTCTCCTGCTCTGGAGAGCTTCTAACCTCACCTGGGTGTGCTCCTGGGTGCCCTGCCCTTGGTAATCCTGCCCTGGCAGGGCTTGGGCTGGATGCTCTCTGGAGGTCTCTTCCATCCTCTCCCATCCTGCCATTCTGTGGTCTCCAGCACAGCTTTCTGAGCCATTCCATTTCTTTCCAGCACTGTAGTTATGAACATCCAAAATGTACCCCAACTGGCAATAAATTGTAGCAGAGATTAATTCATTTAACAGGATGTAATTAAAGAAAATAAAATCAAAGTTAGAACTGCTGATGCAGAGAGCCTGAAATGATTAATAGAATATATTCTGCAGTCAGTGAGCTGCTGACAGTCTTGGCCTAGGCTTGGTGCAGGTAGGGCAGACCTTGACAACATTCAGCTCCTGCCTCTCAGAGGAACACCTCAACTGGTCACCTTCAGACCAAACAGCAACGTTTTCATTTCTGATAGTCCAACAGGGAGCCAGGGTTCAGGCAGACCATCCCAGGTCTTCTCCTCAAAGCTACAGCCTCAGAATCACAACATTCCTCTGTTTGGAAAGACCCTCCAAGGTCATTGAGTCCAATTGTCCACCTAAGGCCACCACGACCATCAAACTGTGTCCCAAAGTGCTATGGCCAAAGGTTTCTTGGATCACAGGATGCTCACAGGATGTCAGGGGTTGGAAGGGACCCAAAGAGCTCATCCAGCCCAACCCCCCTGCCACAGCAGGACCAGACAATCCAGCTCAGGACACACAGCAACACATCCAGACAGACCTGGAAAGGCTCCAGAGAAGGAGACTCCACAACCTCTCTGGGCAGCCTGTGCTGCAGCTTCCATCCATTGCTCCTTGTCCTATCCCAGGCAGCAGTGAGCAGAGCCTGTCCCCCACTCCTGACCCCCTGACCCCCAGCCACCCGTGTGGGCAGCAGGGCAAGGGAGGGGATTGTGCCCCTTGGCTCTGCTCTCCTCAGACCCCACCTGCAGTCCTGGGTGCAGTTCTGGAGCCCCCAGCACAGGAAGGACATGGAACTGTTGGAAAGGGTCCAGAGGAG
>VWZE01005910.1:14727-26778 GCA_013396675.1 Eubucco bourcierii
AGAACGAGGGGGGGGGGGGGGGGTGAGAGAAAAAAAAAAAGGCACATACTGAGCTGTTCAGGCACTTTGTATGTCAAAAGTGTCATGTTCACTAACCTCTGATAGAATTCTTTATCAGTGTGATTTGATGGTTCTGCAGGGTGCACTGTGGCAGACCTTTGCCAGAGCTGCCCAGCGCTTCAATGCCAGTTGTTAGCTGGGAAGCACGGTGCTGACTTTAATTATTGCCCTTGAAACACGGAGCCCTATTGTGTGTGGTGCGTAGTATTTTTAAATCAGGTTCCAGCCTTCGAGGAAGCCACATGTGGCCGAGTTTGCTGAGGTAGGCCTAGAGCTTTCTACAATATTTTAAGGGACATCTTTTCCTTTTTCTTTTTAGGGGAAGCTTAATGCTGCTTGGTTTTTGCTTTGGCAACCAAGCAATCTGGTAGGACTAAGCAGGCCAAAATAGGCTCATACATATCCTGGATTGACCAGAGGTGTTTTCCTGCTCTCCCCGCTTCTGTACAGTGTGCTGGTTTGAGGCTAATTGGAATATTTCAATAGAGAAAATTATATTATAGGCTGTGAAAAGGAAACAATGGCGATGTCTGCTGCACTCATAGGCTTGATGAGATGTTTAAGTACTCTAAACATAGATAAGTGAGTCTCTCGGGCACAGCATCTCAGGTTGTCTAGCAGCTTCTGGCTTTTCTCCTCTCTGCCAAGTAACCTTACTAACCACTTTCCTTCTAACCTCCCTGGCTGATCCTCCTAATTTACCTTGCATGTAAGGCAAACCTTGGGGTAAGGTATAGGGGTGGGGAGAAGGTGGAAGGGTGGTTTGGATCCCCTCCTGGGGTCTCTGATTGCTGGGAGGGAAATTGTGTTTCTGTATTACCTTTAACTTGTCTATGTCTGTAACTATTCCTGTATATAGTGTATGTCTCTGCTTATACATTGTGCTAAGCCATAAATAGAGCTTCACTCCTTAACTTCCAACTGGCTGAGTCTAGTCTGGGGGATTTTACAAAATGTAGGGGGTGGGGAACTCCCAAACCATCACATATGGGGAGAAGCAACTACATGAAAATGGACAACCAGGAGCCACTGAGTCTAAGGACTGTGGCTTGCCTAGATATGTACCCCTGCTCCCTGTCTGTAGGGAAATATTCTGTATTAGCTGGATATGTGAGCAAATCCAAGTTATGCTAACTGCAAAATTGTAAGCTGAAGTTTCTCAACCTGCTTGAAAAAATTATCCAAAGGCCAAGGACACAAGCTGCAGCAACCTGCAGGAGAAATGAACAAGAGCCAACACCAAGAAGATCAAAGCAAATAAGAGGCATCCTGAACAGATAGGATGCATCCAATTGTTTGGTTCCTACACAGCTCACCTTAACGAATTCAACCAATTAGAGAATTCCATGAGAGTTTGTATCTGGACAATTTGGGCCAGCTAGTTGGGGCAAAACCTTGTCCCTTAAATGATTTAGACCAATTGCTTTTGTAATGGGCTGACCCGAAGAGTTTGTTAGAAGGGTATATAAATGCATGTTCATATGCAATAAATGGGCAGTGGCATTGGCATTGCTTGGATCATATTGGCCTGTGTGTGGCTCTGTCTGGATCTCCCGGCAATTGGCTACATTCCAAGACTCCCCCTTTCAGGTATTTCACCTCTCCTTCTGTGCAGGGGCAGGGGGGAAGCAACCATGGGAAAGGAAAACAAAAGTCCTGGTTTCAGATAATATGGTCAAGCTTGGCAAAGTGCCATTCTGATTGACTAATCTATGTCCAAAGACCCATTAGTCTTGGGCTGTATTAATAAAAATGGATGAGAAGGTAGCATGGTGTGCTCTGCTGCCTCATTGCAGCCTGAACAGCCTGGGAGCTCCACTGCTTAAAGTTTACCAGGCACAGCCTCTAAATGCTTGCAGGTGCTCAGCCTGCACAGGCAACCTGACATTGTGCCAAGCCTGTACATGGCATTGCATCCTGTCTACCCCTCTGCAAGGCTGCTGCTGAATGGGGAGTCAACTGGAACCAGGTCAGAGACTGTGCCAGACTCCCAACTGCTTGAGAAAAGAGCCTGGGAAAACTGTGTAGTCCCTACCAACTTTGACACCACTGACAGTAACCCCTCCATGTGCTTTGGGTACTGTCAGATACTATTTTGTGAGTAAATACTTAAAGCCTCTTGCAGTCACTAATTGCCTTCTGCCATAAGCAGAAAGGAGCTTCCTGCGTCCATCTGGTGGCTAAGCAGGGTAATGAACCACCAGCAGTGTAGTAACCACAGGAACCTTCTCTGTCAGTATAATAATTGCATTTGCTGGGTACCTCTTAAACCATTGCAAAACCTTTCTTACTGTCCATCAAGAATAGGTGAGAGATGGAAGCGTGGAGATGAATTGCTCTTTATTCCTTACAGAATCAGATTGGTTGAGGTTCGTAGGGACCCCAAAGATCATCCACGTCCAGTGTGTGTTGTAGAAACTGGGTAGCATGTGAGAAACCCACAAACCACACTGGTGCTCCATAAGAAGTCTTATGTTTCAAGGTTAAAGCCTTGAAAAGAATGCTTAAGGCCATTGTCAAGTAAGGTTTTAAGACTTGAAAATTGTCTGGTAAGGATTTTCAGCACTTTCCTTTTAGCCTCACAGGAGAAAGATGCTCTTAACTGCACTTTAAGTAGAATCCAGAGTTTAACTTATGTCATAAAAAAATCACTGAGGAATCAGTGATAGCTATGGTTTGTACAAGATCATTTCTGAAGGAATACTTTGTGCCGTGGACACCAGCTGCAGAAACATAGAGCTTGCAAGACATTGAATTATAGAATGGTCTAGGTTGGAAGGGACCTCAAAACCCATCCAGTTCCAATCTCCCACCATAGGCAGAGACACCTCCCACTACAACAGGTCACCTTGATCTATCAAGGTTCTCTCTACACTCATGGGAACCAGAGGAAGTTCAAAACTATCAAATCAAATTATAAAGTTAGCAATCTTAATATAGAATGTTGAAAAGCACAGGTTTGTTTTTGCTTTTTTGAAATGCTCTTTGTTTCCTAAATCGTCTTTACTGCTGTTTGAAGCTGGAATGGCAGCAAGCACATAAGAATGTCACTTAAGTCTATTTTTATAAACTCAATTGTCTAATTTCATAGCATCACAGAATCAGTCAGGGTTGGAAGGGACCACAAGGATCAACCAGCTCCAACCCCCCTGCCATGGGTGGGGAAACCTCACCCATGGTCAGGTTGGCCACAGCCTCATCCAACCTGGCCTTAAACACCTCCAGGGATGAGGCTTCAACCACCTCCCTGGGCAACCCCTTCTAGGGTCTCATCACCCTCATACTGAAGAACTTCTTCCTAATATCCAATCTGAATCTACCCATTTTTAGCTTTGTTCCATTACCCCCAGTCCTATCACCACTTGACAGCTTTCTTGTAGCCTTCCCTTTCCAGCTTTCTTGTAGCCCACTTCAATTCCTGAAAGGCCACAATGAGGTGTCCTCGGAGCCTTTTCCTCTTCAGACTGAACAGCCTCAGTCTCTCCTCAGTCTCTCCTCACAGCAGACCACCTCCAGACCTCTGAGTATCCTCATGGTCCTTCTCTGGACACTTTCCAGCACATCCATAGCCCTCCTCTAACAGAGGCTCCAGAACTGGACACTGTAGTCCGGGTGGGGTAGTGCAGAGTAGAGGGGCAGGATCACTTCCCTCAATCTGCTGGTCACGATTTCAGTTGATGTGGATTCCATGATTCATACTTAAATCAAACACTCTTAAACTTAGAGACTTTTTTTTTTTTTTTTCCCCCAATTACATAAGTGCCAGATGCTACAACTCAAATCAAGACAGAAGTCTGGCAAAGGAAATAGGGAACATTGTTTACTGTGTCTCTACTCTTTCACTTTGTGTCTTCTTCTTTATCTATATCCCTGTCCAGACTCAGTCATTATGTTAAATGAATAAATGAATACCTGAACCTGGGAAAGTCAAAGAGCATTATCTGCTTCTATGTTTGTCTGAACACAAACATCCCAAGACTTTAAATCATCCCACCCTTCTGAACCTATCCAATCTCTCTGTCACACGAACTCTCTCTTCTGAAAGGAACTTTATATTTTGTGAGCTTCCTCTGGAACCACACAGAGGAAAACTCTTCTCTCAGGTTGGATTTGCATTCAGCCAGTGCTGAGCACTGTGGCTGTGATCCAGCAAGGCATTTAAGATTAGTTTGTCTTTAATTCCATTGAAGTTAGTGGTGTGATTCACATACTTAGTTGAAACTCATAGTGGAGTGTTTTGCTGGATCACAGCCAGAGCACTCAGCACCTTGCAGGGCTGAACTCTCGCTCTTCTTTGACACTAGCCTAAGGCAAGATATACAGAGATGTGTAAATGTATGTATTCTTTATATTATAGAGGTTAAATACAGTATTATTCTCAGAATTACTTCATATTCTATTCAATAAAAGATATTTCCTGCTTTCTTAGAACTCTTGCCAATTATGCTGAAAGTAAGAACATTACAATTCCAAAAGAGTCTAACCAGTCTAACCCAGGCTCTTGCTCTGCCTTTTTTTTTTTTTTTTTTTTTTTTTTGATCATGCTGGATTTTATAACTCAGGAGATTCAGGTCGAGTTGGTGTTCTGAATGAAGGTAATTTGTTAACACACCTTTAAATCCCTGCAATGTTCTGCTGACAAAGGCTAACTTAATACGCAATGGATTCAACGCATCTCCAGAGCTGGTGTACATTTTAAATGAAAGTTTGGATTAGTTTGGCCCATCTGGGGCTCAATGAATGTCAAATGCTGCAGGCAGGTGAAGCTAAATATTTCTATATGAGTTTGCTTAAACCTGCATAGTGAGTTTCTCTTGAAATATGGATGTTTGGAACGCTTCTACCTCCGAAAATGTACAATCTGCTGTAGGAACAGCAGTCGGCACCTCCGAGGTGGATTATTGACTTGGTGAGATCTTTAGAAGGTGGGATTTCCATAGCTGCAAGAGTTATGAAATTACTCTGATTCTATGAGGGGAAAACTGCTTGGAGTTTTCATAAGATCTGGGAGGCACAAGGCGTTTGAGATTTCGATTTGTGCTGTGGGTTTTGTGTTTCGCTCTTGGATGTTATTATTTTTTGGCTGTTCATTTTCAAACATCTGTCAAAGGACCCCAGTGCACTGCCTCCATCAGATCAGCCTAATGCCTACAAACGAAATGGGATTAATGCTGAAAATAATTCTTGCATTGGCTGCATCACAGAATATTTAAGATCTTAAATCAGTCTAATATGAATAAGATTGACCATAAATATGAATTAACTTTAAGAGGTCCTTTTTCCTCATCTTCCTTTATGTTTTCACTCTTTTCTTCCTACTTAGCTTTTTTCTTCAAATCTGAAGTCCATATCCATTATCTGAGTATCAGACTTTTTATCCTCACAGGCTAATGATATCTTCCAAGTATTATTTACTTGATTATAAAGAGTGATTTGATGGATACAATCACTTTTCTGTTCTCAGTGACCCCTTGAATGATGACATTATTCAGAATTCCATTTAGATGATGCAAATGACCTAATCAGCTTTGTCTTCTGCCATGGCAATAACTGAACTCAAATGTCAAAGCAAACTTAGTAAACAAAAATCTCCCTTTTTATGTAACTGCAATTATGCTGTGGGAAATTTAGAAATGTTAACAATGGGATTTGTTTTGTTTCTTTCACTCACACTACATAGGTAAGCACATCCATGCTCAGATTGCATGCTGGCATGCCAGGATTTTGTACTGTAAGAAAAAAACCCTGCATAGTAAATAAGTAAAGTGACATTAAACTAAAACCACAGAACAGTTATTTCAGTTTGATTCATATAATAAACTGTGCCTTCATTCAGAACTGGTGACAAAATTGTCAATGAAACAAATATTTCTCTTTTGTTTAATCAAGTGTTAATTATTTTTGCACTGTTTGCTTTAGTTCTTTTTCTACCTTTATAAAAAACCTAAGTCAAGCAAACTAGGAAATAGCATCAGTGTGGTATAGAAACATAGAATCTTAAGGGTTGGGATGGACTTGCAGAGATCATCAGCTCTGCTGTGAGGCTACAAGAGTTGGGGCTCTGCAGCCTGCAGAAAGAAGGCTTCCAGGAGACCTTGGAGTGGTCTTCCAGGATCTGAAGGGGGCTACAAGAAGGTTGGGGAGAGACTATTGAAAAGGGTTTGGAATGCCAGGACACAGGGCAATGGGTTTGAAGTGGTAGAGGGGAGATTGAAAGTGGATGTTAGGAGGAAGTTGTTAGCAGTGAGGGTGGTGAGACACTGGCACAGGCTGCCCAGGGAGGTTGTGGCTGCTCCCTCCCTGGAGGTGTTCAAGGTCAGGTTGGACAAGGCCTTGAGTGACCTGTTCTAGTGGGAGGTGTCCCTGCCTGTGGCAGGGGGTCGAAATTAAATGAGTTTTAATGTCCCTTCCAACCTTACTATTCTATGATTCTATGAGGTCCAACCCTCCCGCAAAAACAGGGTCACCTAAGGAAGGTACATGTCCAGGTTGGCTTTGAAGGTCTCTAGAGAAGGAGACTCCTCAACCTCTCTGGGCAACCTGCTCCAGGGCTCCAGTACCCTCGCAGTACAGAAGTTTCTCTTCATATTGAGGTGGGACTTCTTATGTTCCAGTTTATATCCATTATTCCTTGTCCTATTATCAGGTACCACCAAAAAAAGCCTATCCCCTTCCTCTTGACACCCACCTCTCAGTTATTTATAGACATTGACAAGATCCCCTCACAACCTTCATTTCTCCAAATTGAACAGGCCAAATTCACTCAGTCTTTCTTATAGGAGTGATGTTCAAGTTCTTTAATCATCCTGTTAGGTCTTTGCTGGACTCTCTCCAGCAGATCCATGTCTCTCTTGAATTGGGAAGCCTAAAACTGGACACTGTATTGCAGGTGTGGTCTCACCATGGTAAAACAGAGGGGGAGAAGAACCTCCCTAAATCTACTGTACACACTTTCCTTGGTGCACCCCATTTTACCAATGGCCTTCTTGGCCACAAGGGCATGTTGTTGGCCCACAGATAACTTGCTGTCCTCTAGTATTGGCAGAAATAATCACAGAAGTTCAAATTATTTGTATCACATAATGGATATGGATCATGCAGATGCATTAAAATCCAATATGAACTATCAAAGAGTTAATAGCCTGATGCAATATTTTACTATGGAAGCTATCTTGCAATATGAAAATTATTTTCTGTATTTTGGAATTATGCTAGGCTTATGGAAGTTGCAGAGTAACTTAAGCAGAATTTATTTCATCATATCTTCCAGCTACACAATGCTAGTCCAGTCCAATCACAGAATCATAGAATCAAGCAGGTTGGAAGAGACCTCCAAGCTCATCCAGCCCAACCTGTCACCTAGCCCTAACCAATCAACCAGACCATGGCACTGAGTGCCCCATCCAGGATTTGCTTCAATGCCTCCAGGGACAGCAACTCCACCACCTCCCTGGGCAGCCCATTCCAATGCCAATCACTCTCTCTGGCAACAACTTCCTCCTAACATCCAGCCTAGACCTTCCCTGGTACAACCTTACAATGTGTCCCCTCCTTCTGTTGCTGGGTGCCTGGTAGCAGAGCCCAACCCCACCTGCTGCAACCTCCCTTCAGGTAGCTGCAGAGAGCTATGAGCTCTGCCCTGAGCCTCCTCTTCTGCATGCTGCACACCCCCAGCTCCCTCAGCCTCTCCTCACAGGGCTGTGCTCCAGGCCCTCCCCAGCCTTACTGTCCTTCTCTGGGCACCTTCCAGCACATCAATATCTCTCTTGAATGGAGGGGCCCAGAACTGGACACAGCACTCAAGGTCTGACCTGAGCAGTGCTGAGCACAGGGGCAGAATAACCTCCCTGCTCCTGCTGGCCACACTGCTCCTGATCCAGGCCAGGATGCCATTGGCTCTGCTGCCCACCTGGGCACACTGCTGGCTCCTGTTCAGCTGCTGTCTGCCAACACTATATTAACTTCTGCTTATAGTCAGCAGGTCAACCTCATAAAGCCTATTTTATTGTAATGTTTATGTATACACACAGATATGAAATAATACTGGTACTCTACTCACCCACAAGCATTCTGAAACATTGAAAGCATGACAAAAATCTGTTAAACACAATGAACTTAGCATACATTGTGCAATTTAAAGGTGATCACCAACCTCATAATTATTACATCTGTAGTCTTTTAACATAGTTTTATTGTCTTATGGGTTTTTTTTTCCCCTTTCAATTTTATTTGACATAGGAGTGATTAATTTTAAGATCCCAAAGAGTCTACTACAACAGTCATGGGAATCAGATAATAAATGTTCTACAGAAGCCAAATCTTGTCTCAAAAAGTCAATTCACTGAGGTAAAAGCAGTCCAACTTGCTCTTGATGTGGTTGAACATGATAATTTGCCTATCCTTTACCTCTACACTGCCTCATGGATGGTAGACAATGCTCTATGGGGTTGGCTAAAGGACTGGAAAAAGAATGGTTGGCAGAGGAAAGGAAAGCCTATTTGGTGTGCTGATCTATGGCAGGACATTGATGCACGACTGGAGAGAATTCCAGTGAAGGTGCGGCACGTAGACGCACACATGCCCAAAAGCAGAACCACTGAGGAACATCAACACAACCATCAGGCAGATCAAGCTGCTAACATTTCTCAAGTTGACACCAACTCTGATCTTGACCTTGATTGGAAACACCGAGGTGAACTGTTCTTAGCTCGGTGGGCCCATGATTCATCTGGACATCAAGGCAGAGAAGCAACCTACCGATGGGCACGAGATAGGTCAATTGACTTATCCATGGACACTATCACCCAAGTCATTCATGACTGTGACACTCATTAAAATATTCCAATTAGCCTCAAATCAGCACAAGGGTCTGACTTGTAACTGTCCTCATCTGAATTAGAACTGTTTGGTGCTTTTATTTTTCAGCTCAACCTCTTCAAAACAGTTGCACTTCCTGAAATTCCTGGCATGGTTTTTAGCAAGCAGAACCTGAGAACACACTCAGCATTTCTAGTTAACGCTGAGGGTTGGTGTGCAGATCAAGGTCACTGCTACATCACCTGTACTACAGGGTACACATGAAAGGACTCTAAATATGAGTATTTCATTCTGTATATATCATATTTGGTATAAAGCTGAGGGGTCATGAGAGTCAAGTTCCTCTCCTCCCTGCTTCTTCAGCAGCTGGCATCCAAAGAGGACTCTGTCTGTTTTGCCTTCAGTCCTGATTGATGAGCTACTGAATTCCAGATTCAAGTTGCTGAAACTGAGTCCAGTATTTGACTTGGTTTCAAATAGTGTAAGTATCAGTGAGTCACATAACACTCAGCATATATATGAATTCACAGTCACATAGTACTGCTTGGTTTAGGACCCAAGGGCAGAGTTGCTAAAGGTCTATGATTTCCTTTCAAACCTCTCCTACATTTGCTATGGCTAGGTCAGAGCCTGGTACACGAGATATTGCAAACTCTTTGATTCCTACTTTCACACTCTGGTGCTTCAGAGAGCATTATGCCTATTCCAACTAAATATTTGCCATACTGAGGACAGTGTAGACTATAATAATCATGTTTCCCCATAAACAAGCTCAGACGTAATACAGAGCCAGAATCCAAGCAAATGAGCTTCTCTGCTAGGATGTGAGGATGGTTTCAAAGCCAGGTAATGAAGAATAGGGGCAGACAAGATTCATGATTGAAAGATAATGGCAGGCATTCATCTGTGAAGTGTATGTGTGCTTTCAATTAGTTGCAGATGTTCTTTACACAGTTTAGTACTTGAGACAACTTAGTTTGAAAGACCCACACAGCCCTTGGGGGAGGTTCAGACAATTTGACACTGAGGAAAATACATGAGCAGATAAAGTGAAAAAAGAGCAACTAAAAACATGGTAGTTGTTATGATGGAGTAACTGTCGTTAGGCACAATGAATCACAGATCCCTTCTGATTCTAAAAGCTACCTTTTGAATGTGCACACTACTTTCTCAGGAGTGCAGTACACCTTTACAAAAGCTCCTTTACATGTTGTTGGTCACCATCTGTGCCTACATGACACCTATAGACACAACTAAATAAGGGTTTTGTTACTGTGCTGTTCAAGAATCTATCTTGAAACAGAGTCAAAAGCAAGTCCCAAAGTTCAGAGAGGAAGACAGATGTGCAAAAGGAAAAATAAATTACATACCTGCTCTCTTCATGAAATCATCTATCTCTTGCTGCCAAGGAATTCCTCTTGGATTGCCTTTTCTGTGTGTGCCTCACTTCGTACATCATTTATCGCTACCAGCACGAGGAACTACAGCAGCATCTGTGGAATTCATAGAGCGTTTTGGATGAAAGCTCTCCCTGTTACCTTTAACAATGCCAGTTGTTCTACATCCCCAGTGTTCTCTGCTTGTCTTTGTTAGCTAGAAACTGCCACCCCAGCTGCAGTGGGAAGGGAATTGGATGAATATCAGTCAGACTACATGTAAGATTTACATGATTTTATGCTTTAAACTTTAAATAATATAAGATTAGATATTGGTTTTTTATAAATGTCTGAGTTAAAAGCCTACTTTATTAACTGTCAGAAGGTGTTGAAAGAAAGACCACTATTGTCTTAAACATTGCAATCAATACTCAGGAATTTCTGATTCAAGATGTTGCTGCTCTGGGCAACCTGCTTTAGCTGAGGGTGCACTTGTTGACTGCAAGGAGAGCATTGGACTACAAGACCTTTGGAGGTCACATCCAACCTGGGCCATTCTATGGTTCTATGATTCTACATTTCTAGGATTCTGATTCTGTGTTACTGTGTTTCTATGTTTCTGTGATTCTATGATTCTATGTTTCTATGATTCTGTGTTTCTATGATTCTATATTTCTATGATTCTGTGTTTCTATGATTCTATGTTTCTATATGTTTCTATGATTCTGTGATTCTATAATTCTCTGTTTCTATGTTTCTGTGATTCTATGATTCTATGTTTCTATGATTCTGTGTTTCTATGATTCTATGTTTCTATGATTCTGTGATTCTATAATTCTCTGTTTCTATGTTTCTGTGTTTCTATGATTCTTTGTTTCTATGATTCTATGTTTCTATGATTCTGTGATTCTATAATTCTCTGTTTCTATGTTTCTGTGATTCTATGATTCTATGTTTCTATGATTCTGTGTTTCTATGATTCTATATTTCTATGATTCTGTGTTTCTATGATTCTATGTTTCTATGTTTCTATGATTCTATGATTCTGTTTAATGATTCTCTGATTCTCTGTTTCTATGATTCTCTGATTGTATGTTTCTATGATTCTATGATGAGTGATTGTTACAAAATATGTCAAATTAATAATTGCTATTAATGTCGATATCCAAGTAAAGATTATTAATAACTATGCAATTTGATTATTAATAACTATTAATTTTGTTTATTAACATTAAAATCTTACCAAAAAACTTATTTACTATGCTGGAAACTCACAGTTTGGGTATTTATACACACAGGGAACAGGTAACCTAGACCAATTAAGAAACAACTAGCAAATACAAACATTGAAAACTTAGAACAGGAAAGAGGTTCTTAGTTTCAATTGCACATTTTGCCCTCTAGGGGACTCAAGAGGCTCCTTTCTGCTGCTAAAGCAGAAGGCACAATAGAATCTTGTTACAGAATGTCTTGCAAAGAAACTTTCAATATTTACCCACAAAATAGCGTCAGACAGTACCCAAAAACTTGAAGTGAGTTCTGCCAGTGTCTTGAAAGTTGTTGCAGGCAAAGCAGAGTATAATGTGATAGGGTAGAGCAAGCAAAAGGGAAAACATAATGTGGTAGGACAGAGTAGGCAAAAGCAGGGCAGGCATGTGGTAAAAGCATGTTTATTGTTTGCCTGAATGCAACAGTCCCTTTGGCCTCAGAGATTCACCACTCAGAATGGCACTTTGTCAAACCTGGTCACATCAGGTGAAGTCATAGAATCATAGGTTGGAAGGGACCTCAAGGATCA
>VWZE01005912.1:0-28553 GCA_013396675.1 Eubucco bourcierii
CTTACCATTCTATGATTCTATGATTCATTAACTGTTCCAGCTTCCTTTGGTCTCTCCCTTGGAAGAATAGTGGTGTGATGGCAGAGATTCTGCTTTTGTTCTTTACCCTTTACACAGGCAATCCTGATAGTACTTTTGCATCAGGAATAGTGTGGCCACCAGGAGCAGGGAGGTCATTCTTCCCCTGTACTCTGCACTGGTTAGGCCACACCTTGAGGACTGTGTCCAGTCCTGGGCTCCTCAATTTAAGAAGGACATTGAGGTGCGTGAGCGTGTCCAGAGAAGGGCAACGAGGCTGGTGAGAGGCCTCGAGCACAAGCCCTATGAAGAGAGGCTGAGGGAGCTGGGATTGTTTAGCCTGGAGAAGAAGAGGCTCAAGGGGGGACCTTCTTGGTGCATACAACTACCTGAAGGGTGGTTGTAGCCAGGAGGAGGTTGCTTTCTTCTCTCAGGCAACCAGCACCAGAACAAGAGGACACAGTCTCAAGCTGTGCCAGGGGAAGTTTAGGCTGGAGGTGAGGAGAAAGTTCTTGACTGAGAGAGTCATTGGCTACTGGAATGGGCTGCCCAGGGAGGTGGTGGAGTCACCGTCCCTGGAGGTGTTCAAGGTGGGTTTGGACGTGGCACTCGGTGCCATGGTCTAGTCTTGAGGTCTGTGGTATCAGGTTGGATTTGATGAGCTTTGAGGTCTCTTCCAACCGTTGTGATACTGTGATATTTTCTTTCTGTAACAGGCAGGCAGTTAATGTACCTCTGTAATTATTGCATTGTCAAGAGCTGCAGCACAGTGAGCCTCCATATGCTTTACTGATAGGGAAATGTCCTAATAGATGACAATGCACAGACAAATTATGAAGCCTGAGTGCATTTGCTTGGCATATCTCATGCTTGTTAAAAAGTGAAAGAGGAAGCCCATTACTCATGGTGGCCTCATTGAGAAGCTTGGGTTGTCACCTAGAACCATGTGAATCCAAACTCACACAGGCATACACTACTAAGATATAAATGGTGCTCACAAGGAAAGAGTGTATCGTGCTGCCAAACAGCTGGTCACCTAGTATTGGTCTGGTAGGTCAGTTTAGGAGCCCTTATTTTTAATTATATTTAATATTAAAGACTAATTTTTTTCAGGTGAAGGGAAGTTTAAAGTGTTGCTGGTCTCTTCTCCAAAGAGGAGAGTCAGCAGATCTTTAGAACGTATCAGACCCAAATGCCATAATTTCCATTTCTTATCCCTGTTTAAAAGATTAACTAATGGAACATAACCATATAATGTATCTGTGATAGCAAGTTCTATCAGAGGACTGCCATGCACTAAGGTTAACATCCAGGTTCATTCCACAAGTTTATGAAGCAAGAAATACAACCTTTGAAAAGTTTTATATGAAATATCACATAGTTAATGCCAAGCTGAACCCTTTCGAGCTGTGCACTTCCATAAAACCTTGTTCCTGAAAAGGTACTGACCTCTTAATCTTGAGAACATTCTTCTTTTACAGCAGGTGGCTGTTTCTGCATATTGCCTCTCAAATGAGGTGATATGAGATTACATCAGTAAGAGGGTGGGATGTTGTCACAGTGTTATCAGCAAGCTAATGACGTCAGTGATACTGCAGCACCCAAAAGCAACAGCTATTCAAGAAGAACTTACCATGATTAAAACAAGTGAGCTTTAAGTGTCAAACAAACAAGAAGGAAGTACATTCTGCACACTCCTACACAAGCTGTAATACAGGATTCTTACTGCCAACTAAGTAGCCTGAAGTTGTAAATGTACCATTGTATCCTTTAAGAAGACTTCTCAAAGCTCCTTGTCTCTCACAATTGGCTTGTTCCAAGTATATTCAGCAGTTTATAAGCATTGACTTTGGTGGTGGAAACCACGTTTGTCACAATCATAGCTGTCTCCTTTATACTAGCTTTACTTCTCAAATGCCTCATGAAGATGTTCAGAAAGGTCTATACTCATTGAGAGCCTTGTGGCAACCCACCAGTAACTTCTGTTAGTTTAGAAGAAAGCTGGGAAGGGACTTTTTAGGGTGTCAGGTAGTGATAGGACTAGGGGGAATGGAACAAAACTAGAAATGGGTAGATTCAGACTGGATGTTGGGAAGAAGTTCTTCGCCATGAGGGTGGTGAGACCCTGGAACAGATTGCCCAGGGAGGTGATCGAGGCCCTGTCCCTGGAGGTGTTTAAGGCCAGACTGGATGAGGCTCTAGACAGTCTGATCTAGTGTGAGGTGTCCCTGCCTATGGCAGGGTGGTTGGAACTGGATTATCCTTGTGGTCCCTTCCAACCCGACTGATTCTATGATTCTAAGTTAGCTAATTGAGCCCTGGGTGGTATCTTATCATTTTCTTTTTCCTGGGCTCAATGTAGAGACAGGTTGTATCTCTCTGCTATCTTTCTGTTTCCTGGGAGATAGTCATGGAGAGTGTGTCAGACTCTTTTCCTGCTGCTGCCCTGCTATCAAATTGCTTGGCCTCTTCCAGTAGGTAAATGAGGCACAAACAGATTAGTTTACCTCCCTGGCAGGAATGTGCTTGCACAGGCAGGTTCTCGTCTTGTTGGAGAGGCATCCCTGTGAGTTGCTGTCTCCCAGCTGAGACCAGGGATGGCCAGATGACCGCTTCTGCATCTCTGTTCCAGTTTGAAATCAGACAGGTTAGATTAAATTGTCTGTGGTTTAAACTAATCTGTTTTGACTCTCTGTTGGAACAGATCATCGGTCCCAGCTGGGAGGCAGCAACCACCAGCGCTGCCTTTCATGTCACTGCGGAAAGGCTGGCATGCCCGTGTGCCCCAACCCCTGTGGCTGCAGCAGTGTCTGAAAGCTTAGACAGAGCTGGGATTTTGATAGTGTCAGTAGGCAGTAACCCAAAGTGGAAACCTTGACTCAGGCTTGGGCTAAAATGGATGGTAGTCAAAAAGGATAGGAGAGTGAGAGTGGAGCAGCAAAGTAAAGGCTACCAGGAAGGAGATGTGTGTCCTGTAAGGTTTTTGGACTAGATACTAAGAGAAAGAAAAGACAGGGAAAATGTAAGTGTAAGGTAATAGATTGTAAATCTTGCAGGAAGTATATTTGTTGGGAAAATTAGTGTGTTTAGATTGAGAAGTGTGGTAGCCAATGTCCTAATCTCTACCAGGAAGTGGCCAAGTAAGCCACCCCTTGAAGTAAAATCTCCACATCATTTCATAGATGATCTGCCAATCTTCTTTTTGATTTTCTTGGTCTTAATGGTCCTGTTCTGCACTTGATTCTATTGGATTTCAGGCACGCTTTTTAAAACATACTCAACAAAAGAAGTGCACACAAGGAGCATTGCACAAGCATCTTTTCAAAAGCACTAATGGATCTGTGGATTTTGGAGATACACCATCAGATTTATGCTAGATTCATAGTTGCTTTTTACATTCAGCTGGTCACCGGCTGGCATAGCTTCTCTGTGTTTCTTTAATGCGCATTTGCCTTGTCTCCTTGTTTGCAAGCAATATGCGAAGGTTATAGCAAAAAATCTTAGTATTTCTTATGTTTGTTCCTATTATCTCTGACACTTAAGGTGATTTGGCTCTTCTTTCTTGATTATTTTTTTTTTTTTTNCTCTTTATCTACAGGATCACTACAATGCTGTCAATTTAAAACCTGCCCTTTGGGCAGACTTTCTTGATACATCTAATCATTTCAAAACTGATATTTGAGGAACCTGTTGATTTGGGCCGTTATTGCACCACTGAAAAAAAGAAAAAGTAGTGAACAAGAGAGTGAAGCTGATTCAGTGTCATTGAGAACCTGATTTGGCTCTCAAGATGTTTATCTGATAATAATTAGACTGAAGTTGGACCCGGTGATTCTTAGAAAATAAATTGAATTTGAAGAATTGCAGCCAGAAGAAAATACTTTCATTAATGAATTGTGTATACATGGATCTTAGGAGTCTTTCAGAGAAGAAAAAAAAGACAAATACATAAAACCCCACAATTATAACTTCATAATTTTCTTACTAAAAAGGCACTTAAATGTATTTAGTTGATCTGAAACAGGCAAACAAGAAGTTAGTTGCTTTGGATCATTTGAGAAACACTAAAACTTGCCAGAATCAAAAATCACATTTCTTGTCAGATTTAACATCTACTGGTCACCATCAGAAGCTAAAATAATTGTTGTTTATTATCAGACATTTCAAAAGACCTTTCTTATTGCAGAATCTCTCAAGATACCTCATTCTGAGAGCATCTGTAGCAACCTGTTATTGACAGATGTGCTCTCTGTAGCTTTTAAATCAGTCCTGCTGATATCTCCTGCTGACTAATAAAGTTGGTTGCTGGCATGTATTTGTAGAGTATTTGAAGTCTCTTAGGTTGTGGAATAACTTTCTGAAAGAGTTAGTAGCTTATTGTTTGAACTATTGGAAGTTAATGGGAAACACTGCTGATGATACCATATGGATTATCCACTTTGGTTCCAAGGAAAATGGGAAGGGCAAGAGCAAGATGTTCTGGAAAGATTTTTCTGAGTCCTTAACTACTTTGGCAAAATTATCTTTGGTATCTGCTCGTAATCAAGAGGCTCTTTTCTCAAAGCCTAGTGACCTGTTGTCATTTACTAGTATACCATGACTTACGCAGGCACTTAAGAAGACATAGCACCACGGTGATCTTCTATAACTTCTTCTGCAGAAGTGGGAGAATATATCCACTTAATGGAACTGGAGAATAAGTTCTTAAATGGAAAATGGAGCATGGAAGGAACAGAATGTGATAACCATGACCGTAGGGAATGCAGTGCTTACAGCTACCAAAGCATAAATCTCGGCGCGCAAGAAAGTTTCTATACAGTCATCTTGGGCTTACGTTCTGTGCCTTATCATCTTCCTCTCGCTAAGAAAGATTACAGCCCAAATGAAATCATTCTTGGAGAAATCATTGAAATGAAAACCAGAAAAACATGAAACTGGAATATCAATGCATGCTGATAAATTTGTAGCGATGATAGCTGTTCAGAAGAGAGGATGTCCACGTGGGCAGTAGTCTACTTCACATGTCATTTACTGTACCTGTGGAACAGAACATCTCACAAGTACTTTAACTTCCTCTCCTGCAGAAAAAGGAAAATCACATAATTGCTACTGATGGGCCACCTTTTGGTGACTGTACAAAACAAAAGACCTATAGTACTGATCATTCTGACAGCTGGTGTCTGTGCGTCATGCTTATTCACAAGTCCCAAGTCTAGTTGTCCTTATGGATCCCTTGTTGATCTCATATTGTTTTTGTACAGGTCTGGTGTCAGGGAGGCCCTACATTAGTGATGCTTATTAAAATACAGTGCCCAGATAATGAGCAAAAGGAATAATTTGCCCTAATTTTGGATGCAAGGAAGTAATTATTGTGACTGTTCATCGTTAATTCGTTACTTGAGCTGTTAGCAGCTAAAATATATTTGCTATAAAGGTGATCTAAAATCCATGCATTCCACTTGCTCTCTTAGAATCCTGGAGAATCTTTATAAAAGTATTGATCTTGTAGTAGTAAAACAACACCTTCCCCACAGAATTTTCTAACACTTATTTATTCTTATGAACATTTCAGTTGCATAATAAAGTAGTGACTTCTTTTGGCACTCTTACCTGCACAGATTCGTTCTGCCCAGAGCTCCAGAATAGCGATTTCAAATCTCTTTTTCTAAGGAAAACCAGCAGGGTTGAGGCATAAAAAGATTTGTCTTTTCAAGATTACCTGGTGCCTTGATGAGGCAGGTCAGCTGGAGCCATGGGAGAACGCTGCCATGTCTGTCGTGCTAATCCGGTGCTCTGTTCCTTCAATCCTTTTATCACAAGGGTCCAACCTGGATGAAACCTTTCCAAGTTCTGAGTGGAGAAGTCTAAATAACAATCAGAGCTATAACTTCATCCAAGTGTAGTGTGTGAACGTTCACTGTTGTGTTACTGTTGCAAACTAGGACTGGGGGGAATTTCCCTGCAATAAGAGTGCCTGTCAGCAGAGGATACAGAATGCTTTAAATAAAACTAGCTCCACAAAGCACTACACACAACAGAACTGGCATCATGACCTCTTAGCTGCTTTGGGACCACTGAAAGAGCACAGAAAACGTTAACCTGTTGGCAACCTTAAAAACCTTAAGTCTCGCTTTGTGGTACTGCAGCTCCAAAACGATGCTTTGTTTACAAGCAAGGCAATACTGGAATTTCTTTTCCAGTATCTTTTTGATTTCCACAACGTCAAAGTTGATTCCAGTGGGGGGAGAGAATCCTCAGAGACAGAACAGAAATCATAAACATATTGATGAAAAATGCATGAACTGTGCACAGGGTGGTATTAACAGAAGCTGTTGGAGGGGGAAATAGTGAACTGGGGAACACAATAGTCCAAGATGACAGGGTATCTGGTATAAAGAAAGGCAGGCAAAGAAGGTCAGAAGGAGGAATAGAGTGAGGCTGTATCTCTTCGCTGTGAATCCCTGCAAGGAAGAGTAGCACGTGCCAGTAGTACTACGTTTCAAGGAAGCACCTTCCAGATGGAACTCCATGCCTAAGGTGCAACAAGCAAGCCAGGCCAAGCAGAGAGCTTGCTGTTCCTTGGAGCCTGTCTGGAAAGGAAACAAGCCCAGCCAAACCACTGGTAAGTACCAATTCAGTGAAAGCCTACATATGGTAGAGATCAAAATAGTTCACCTGGAGGAGTGAGGAGGTCAGTGGGGAGTGCCCTTGCTTGCAAGAAGCATTCTCTGTAGGAAGGTTGGGTGTTGTCTTCTGCCTGCTGCCGGGAGGTTAAGTAGGGCAGCTTTTTTTTTTCCTGTAAGAACATCACTGACATGAAACCTAGCCAAATTATACATGTAGGTGTGTCATAGCAAACCCAACACTGAAGCTACTGAATGAGTTGAGGCCAGGGGGAAACTCAGTATGTGTTCTTTACAAATAAATGATTTGGTTGCTTGATTTGAGTATGAATTTGTCCCTTCAAAAAGTAGCACTGCAGACAACCTTAACTGACGCTTCGCCTGCAGGAATGATGTAGCCTCTCGGGAATAAACAGCAGTTGTTTTGCCTGGAGCTGGTAGGCTTAATCAGAGTCTACCTGATTGGCATGTGGCACACATCCTAACACTATAACTTCTGCCTGCCATGTGCTTATAGTCCCGAGGAAGAAATTGCTGATCAGATGACTATTATCGACACTTGACTTTAGCAAACATGAACAAAGTCTTTATCTTTTGCAGTAGAACTTTCAAAAAGAAAGCAGGGGGGCAGGGAAGATAAAGATCCTGGACAATTCATGTTTTTTACTAATTAGACACTAAAAATTATAGAAGTGCCCAAAATAATAAAATAAAGTAAACCCTTAGCTCTTGCCCTGGGCGTGAATTTAGTAGCTGTAGTTGGCTGTTCAGTTCGGTTCATTGATCTTGTCACAACTGATGATTCATTAAGTTGTGACTACTGTAGAGACTGCAATGCACAGATGTAGCTGTACTGCACATCTGTGTGCTCCCAATGTGTTAATGATTTAAAAATGCACTTCCTATCTGGCTATCCACTGCCAGCTGACATTTTTGTGTTATCGAGCCGTTTGTTGTGTTTGGCAGAGTATTTTGGTTCTCCTTGTAGGTTTTTCTGTTACTTTTATCCATATTTCATTTAGTGGGATCTGGTTTTTCAGCAACCTTGGCCTTGCAGAATGCAAGTTGTGATGTCTCTTCGTGCAGGCTGCCACCTTGTTAAATGTCACGTTTTCTTCTGGTGCTTCCTTAAAACACATAGGATTATTTCCTGCAACAAGTCATGAGGAACATGTCAGGCTTAAAAGCAGGATTTGATGGGTTCCTGACTTGTTCATGATTCTGAGTTTTAGTTTTTGGAGTTTGGCTGAGATGTCATTGTCTTGGTTCCTAGCTTAATGTAAACAAATCAGTTTGTAAAAGGCTTCTCATCCCTGCAGGTCCCAGGAGACCTCAAAAACTTTCAGTTTATTGACTTACAGGCTGATTGGCACCAGCAAGTAAAGAATGTGTGGCAACACTGTAAAACAACTTCATTGTTGAACCTCTGGCCTCTTCCCATAATTTAAACCACCATAGAGAATGGTTCTTATTAGAGATTTGTATTTGATTTGGCTTAGAAATATGAGTTGTCTGAGGATCATGGCTTTGCATTGAGAGGCAAGCTATGCCCATTACTACATAGAATCATAGAATGGTTTAGGTTGGAAGGGACCTTAAAGATTATCTAGTTTCAACCCCTTGCCATAGGCAGAGATACCTCCCATTAGTACAGGTCACTCAAGGCTTCATCTAACCTAGCCTTGAACACTTCCAAGGAGGAACCATCCACAACCTCCCTGGGCAACCTGCTCCAGTGTTCCAACACCCTCACTGTAAAGAACTTCTTCCTAACATCTCATTTAAATCTCCCCTCTGCCAGTTTAAACCCATTACTCCTTATCCTGTCGTTGCAAGACCTTGTCAATAGTCCCTCCCTGGCCCTCCTGTAGGTGCCCTTCAGATACTGGAAGGCTACTATAAGGTCTCTTCGAAACCTTGTCTTCTCCAGGCTGCAGAGCCCCAACTCTCTCAGCCTGTCCTCATAGGAGAGCTGCTCCAGCCCTCTGAGCATCTTTGTGGCCTCCTCTGGACTTACTCCAACAGTTCAATGTGCTTCTTGCGTTGGGGGCTCCAGAACTGCACGCAGTACTCCAGGTGGGGTCTCAGGAGAGCAGAGTAAAGGGGGAGAATCCCCTCCCCTGCCCTGCTGGCAACATGTCTCTTGCTGCAACCCAGGACTGGCTTTGCTGTATGGTTGTGCTCGTGTTTTGTAATTAAAGCACTTCCTTGTGATTCTGTTCCGTCTCTAACAGCACTTCCTAGTGCAATCAAACCCGTAAGACTCCTCTTGCTTTAGGCCGCTCAGGGAGTGCCCAGGGAGAGCAAACAGCATCTGTTCAAGCACAAACCAGCCAATATACTTTGCTCTGTGTCCATTTCCAGATTGATCATAGGCTCTGTGGTAAGAAGGTCCATGTCTAGCATCTCCCACTTGCATCCTTTCTGTTTCAGCCATATAGATATTGCTGAAAGCTACATTAAAGGATCTCTTTTATAAATTATGTACTGTATCATAAAAATATGTCAAACAACTGTGAGTCCGGCATGGACTGGTCAGTTTATTCAAATAATTATTATTTAATTCCAGGGTTCAAACTGGATAATGTCGACTTTAATCCAAGCTATTTGACTCTTTCCGAGACTGTAAACCTTCTTTTGTGCCCTCTTCCTGAGATCCCTTTTCCAAGTAAGCTTGTGTAAATTCTCCTCAACAGGCTGAACGGTTTGAGCTCAGTGTAAGCCCCTGTTGTATGGCCTATTTTCAAGCTCCTGAGTTGCTTTTGTAGCTCATGTTGAAATTCTCTGTACTATTTCTGTGCTTCTCTGGGAGTGCGTGCATTGCAGTTCACACTGTGTTTTACTGCCTTAAGAAACAGACGCAGTGATTCAAACCGAAGGTCCCTCTATCCCACTGTCTTTTCTAGGAGCCAGTGCTGGATGCCAGGGAAGTATGTAAGGACATAGCATGCTTATAGCAATGATTCCTCCAAATACAGGCTTCTCTAGCCCTTACTGATATGTACCTCTGGCATTTCTGGGCTCGAGATAGTGGTTTTAGTCAAATTAATGAAGGGAAAATCTAATTATTCTAATGAACTTTAACTTCTAGTGCTGATAATATCTCACAGCAAGACGTTTCCCAGCTTAACTGTGTGGTTTGTGAAAAAAATACCTGTTAATTGCTAATATCATTTGATGCCCTGTAGTCTTTGTATGAGAAGGGACAGTGGATTATTATTATTAGAAGGCACTCTGGATTTAATAGCTCTTTATTGCATCCATCCTTGTCTTCTGTATTAAAAAATGCTGGTCTCTTCAGTTTTGTTCTAACACAGGTTGTGTGCAACAGCAAAATCATGTGTCCTTATCCAGCAGAAACAGGGCTGGGTAGCACCCTTGAGCTGCTGTACCTTCTGTCACACAAGTATTGATAGCCCTTGGAGCTGCCATCTTCCAGGATGTTCTCAAATGCAGACTGAGCAGGTGTTTTTGTCCATTCCTTTGGCAACAGAGAACACATCTAGGAAAATACAGGAGTCCTGTTTGTCTAAGTGAGTTGGTGTGCAGAGGCAGACTAGATAAAAGATGAAACTTCAAGAGCAATTTTGCAATGGTCACTAGGAAGTCTCCTTCAGTGACTCAGGTGTGTTGTTTGGGTTTGTATTTTTGTTTCTAATTCCTTGTGTTTGGATGACTTTTTGTACCCTTTTGTATTCAAACATGTTGCATGTTTCCTCTCTAACTCTTCACAGTTTGTGGCAATAGCCTGTATGTGTTATTTATAAGCCTTCTAATATCTTTCACAGAATCTTGGAATCGTTTTGGTTGGAAAAATTTTCAAAGATCATTGAGTCCAATCATGTTTATGAAGCTATCCTGTAGCAGGCTATGCACTGCAGCTTGCTGCGGTAGCAGTGATAAGGCTAAAAACCTGTAAAGCTTTTTTGTGTAACTGTGCAGGGCTGTGCCTAGGTCTTCCTTCATGACTTTTGGCTGCAGAAACATTCATGTCCCTCATCTCCAGACTTCACTAAGGGCTTTTCTCCAGCAAATGGAAATCTCAAAGTCTTGGTGCACACAAATGCAATTTTCCACTCCCTGCAATAGCGCCTACTCAGCTTTGGATCAGTGGACATGCCTGAATGTCAGGCACCCCAGTTCAAGATTTTGAACTACCTGATGAGAAGAAGGCAAAGATGTGACAGTAACCCATCAAGACATGACTGAACTCAACTTTCCATTTTTTAACTAGAACATTTAGTCCTTACACAAGTGAGATGGTATTTGTAAGTTAAGCAAATCATGAGCAATGCTGGAGTAAACTGAACGGAGCCAGGCTGAGCTGGTCCTTTTCTTGCTCTTTTATATAGAGAACAGCGAGAGGCCTCGGGGATGTCCCTGTATAGCCCTGTGCTGCCATATGGTTCCTTCAGCTGACCAATGGCAAATACTTTAAAAGTGTCCTTAAAAAGAAACAAAATTGGTGTGTTTAACAAAACTACCTGAAACATAAGTTCAGTCACAAAACTTGACAACTCAACTGCTCCACCTTCCTAACAACCGTGTCGCTAATATTCATTGAAGCGTAGAATTGAAATGCCTTCTCCTATCACTTAACCTGTTCTTTTATGGTACACATTTGAAAAAAAATATATTGCAACACGGTTATTCTTTAGATCACTGCTGCTATTCTGAGCCTGGCAAGTGTTGTTTTTCTGTGACTGAAGAATGAATCTGCAGAATCTGAGTATAAACCAGTGATTCATTACTTCATGCACTTCTCAGTTTATCGAGACATGAAGTGCTGGATTTCACGGAAACTGGACCTCACTGCCAAATAACAAAGTTTGAACTTGTTCTCCTTGTGGCATTAATTGCTAATTTACAGATTCTGGAAGAGCAGGTAGAGTGATGTAGGCACAAGGTTCACCAGCAGAAATTATCCAGACTCTCTAGTTATACAACTGACAATGACTCTGTAGCATAACTGTTAGAGTGACCCTTTCAGCCTTGCTGGAGTTATTTTGGCATTTCTTGTAGTAGGCCTTCCTATCTTCAGGACACTCTTTGACAGGTGCTCATTACAGACTGTGATCTTTAGAGGTGAGGCTTTGTATTTAAATACCGATTTCAGTGGAGTTATGGCTAAATCATAGGATGTTTTGGTGGTGGTTCTCTCCATTGCCAGCATGTCTCCCAGGCGGTTTTCAGTCCTAGGCAAGGAGAAATGGACATTGTTTCTGATTAAAATGTTACTACCTTTCTACTGAGTACTGTTTGAGAGACTAAATATGCAGAGGACTAAAGTTTCTTGAATACAGAAGTAGAGCTCCTGAGGTCGACATTGCTTATCTTCAGTCCACTGGTCAGCTTTCTTGGATTATACCCTTCTACTCCAGCAACAGAACTAACAGCAGCCTTTTGGTTGGTTGTATACCCCAATATTTTTATAAAAGTAGTCTACCTGTGATCCACTGATGGTGTTCAGGGAAGGAGATGCATAGTACCATCTTCAGAACATGTTTGTCTGTTACCATATCAGCTGCTCTGTGCAGCAGTGCAAGGTACACATTCAATTTGCTGCTTTCCCAACAGAGCTGTTGCTTTTCATAAAGCTATTTTGCAAGTGCTTTATCAGTCTGACTTTATTTAGTAATGTGTAGAGGGGTCTCTCTGTGAGCCCTGAGGATTTTCCAAACCAAATAGTTTGGAAATTACATTTGGCAAACTCTAAATTCTGACAAAGCAGGTGCTACGAATATTTTTAATCTGTTGCCTTTAGAGCTTAATTTCTTAATGCTAAGTTTTTCCATCAGTCATAGCAGCGCTCCTTGCTCTAGCATCTAGAGGTGGTTGAGTGGTGTAACTTTTCTAACTGTACCTAAGCTGCCTCTTCTTCATTTTAGATGAACTCAGTAGTTGTTTTACAGCACAAACACAATCTGCTACTCCAATCCTGAGACTACACAAACAAAAAAAGTCTTAGATTAAAAAAAAAGAGGTGAGTCTTAAACTATCTTAGATGCTGAAGCTCAAGTTAGTTTCCTGGATGGCAACAGAGGAGGAAGGCTCAGCTTGCAAGGAGGGCACAGCAACCTGGTGGGCTGCTATTGACCGTGTGGTAGAGTAATAGAGGCTCTGATTGCAGAGGCCATGAAATAGCAGGCTGTGCAGGCACACTGTGCTGCAGGGCCTCAGGAGTCTGAAAGTCCAGGTAGGAGACAGGACAGTAGATGGATGCAGACAAACCTTTACAAGATACAAAGTAACAGGAAGAATAATCACTGGGACTATCACTGGTTACAACATAATCGTTGCTTGACTCCTGAAGAAATCCATCTGGAAAAGAAGGATTTGGAGGTCTGCGTCTTGCTGAATGTGCTATGAAAGAGCCTCTGCCTTAGCCTGGGGCACTACATGGGGAAAAAAAATGTGCAGGAGCTTGTGTGAAAATCTGATGTGTAGGTGATGAAGCATTGCTAGTGCCTTGAGAGAGAGTCAGCACCTCAACAGAGTGTCGTGTATCTAGGAGAATCGTGAGTCTTTCAAACAGAGAAACAGTGCAGTCTGTCCTTAAGGAGCATGAGGTAACAACTGAGCAGCCCCTCACTGCATGGGCAGGCTTCAGCAGTTTAACATGGCATCTCCTCACAGCTCTGCCTGATAAGGCAACTATTACTCTGTTGTTACCCAAAGAGCATATCCGCAGAGCTTCTGAAATCTTTTTTAAGATACCTGCTTTTGAGGCTCTGCAATGTTCAGGATGTTAAATGCTGAAAGAAACTTAAAGGCAGGGAGATTTATCACATGACTATTCACTATTTCTCGAGCACAAGCCCTATGAAGAGAGGCTGAGGGAGCTGGGATTGTTTAGCCTGGAGAAGAGGAGGCTCAGGGAAGACCTTCTTGCTGCCTACAACTATCTGAAGGGTGGTTGTAGCCAAGAGGAGGTTACCTTCTTCTCTCAGGCAACCAGCACCAGAACAAGAGGACACAGTCTCAAGCTACGCCAGGGGAAGTTTAGGCTGGAGGTGAGGAGAAAGTTCTTGACTGAGAGAGTCATTGGCTGCTGGAATGGGCTGCCCAGGGAGGTGGTGGAGTCACCGTCCCTGGAGGTGTTCAAGGTGGGTTTGGACGTGGCACTTGGTGCCATGGTCTAGTCTTGAGGTCTGTGGTAATGGGTTGGACTTGATGATCTTTGAGGTCTCTTCCAACCTTGGTGATACTGTGATACTGTGTGATACTTTTTAAAAATAAAACAAAGCAGATACTACTTGGAAGGAAGGGAAAAAAACCCCCAACCAACACGCTATGTTCTCAGGCAAATTATTGACACAGATTCAGTACTTTAAGTAAGGTCCTGAAGTGTAATGGAGTGAATCACTTATGACCAGCTTTATGGTAGTGTAATCTGACATTTACTTTCAACAGTAAATACAGAAAATGATAGCGAAATGTTGAAAATGTGATGTGTCATAAAAGTTACAGCTTCTTCATCATGTTTATTATGCTTTGAGAGATACAGGGTCTTGGTTGCTTCCTGGAATAGTTTAGAAGTTTGAAATGTAGACATTGAAATGTAAACTAGTCCTTTGCTACCTGCAGGTTTGAGATGGTCAAATATCAGCATAATTACACAGCTGACCAGTTCTGCTCAAGTGCCCGCTGCCCGCAATTGGCTGCGCGTCAGTTGTTCATGAACTGCAGGTTTCCAGGGAAACTGCATGTACCACTACCTGTGAATAATTGAGAATGGCAGCTGTAATGAGAGAATTCGGGGCAAATTGCGTGAATATTCGTACCTAGATTACAGTGCTAAAATATTTTCACTCTATATGAAGATTTAACTTCCAGGTTTAAAGAGATTTAACTGAAGAGGTACTGGAAAGAATCCATCCCTGTGAAATCTGGGGATGAGTGGTTTTAAACCCATTACAAATGCCCAGAATTTTAGAGCAGGGTTTGGGAAAGTTTTATTCCCTCTGCTTCCTCAAAGGTCTGATATGCCTTTCATTTTTGTTCTTGGGGGCAGGTAACTGAAAGGCAAAAGCTCTGAATTTGTAGCAGCTGGTTTCGCAGGGAAGTAACTGCTCAGACCCCACTGCTTTGGGGCAGGTACCTTGTTCTTTTCCTTGAGAAAAACATGTGAGGATACCCCAGAGGTTTGGAATAAAATAGCCAAACAGCATCTGCCAAGTCTTCCCTGTTTCTCATCTTCAGTTTATGCATTTATCTTTTTAGAAGTTAGATGCAGTATCTTAATATTCAGAGCACTCTTGTGCTCTGCAGTGTGATCTGCATAAACCGAAGGAGAGATGCTACAAGCTACCTCTTTCTATAAAGACAGCTTTGTGTGTGATAGAGAGGAAAAGCCAGCTGGATGTAACAGGATTCACTGTGATTGCTGCTCAGATACTGTAGACATATATTTACGTTGGGTTGAAGTGACCTGAAGAATTTCCATTGCCCATCTCCGGGCATACTGTCTCTTGCACTGAGATAAGAGATAAAATGTGTGCACTTATGCCAGCAGGAGAGATGTGTTTTGTATTAGCCTAAGGTTAAAAAGAAATGGTGACTCTCTTATTTGTTTCAGCTAATGAAAAGGTTTGGGCTAAGACATCATAGTTAATTTTATACAAAATCAACTTGTCTTTGAAACTTGTTTTGTTTCATTTTTTGCCAGCAACAGTTTCTCTGAGTCTATCTTTATGTGAGCCCTGAGCAAGCCAGGTGGTTGGCATTACCTGGAAGAATGTCATCTTCCAGGGAAGCTTAAGAAGACAGTTCTAGACTCCTCATTGCCTCTCAAACCACAGAAAGACCTGGGAAATGTCTGCTTCTGCAGTTTAGAGATAGAATGTTAACTGCTGTAATTGAGCTTTGCCCCTCTAAAGTAGTGAACTCTGAAAACTCTCAAATCATGGATGTTGCTAGGTTAATTGGATGGTTAAATTTAGCCAAACCTCAATTGTGCCTTGCTGAATAAAACAGAGCTACCATTTATTACTTAAACATCTGTTGTGAAATGAGGCAGTACCTCAAGGTGGGCCACCTTGCAAACTAGGCAATAGTAAACTGTTACTATTGACTTGAGAGATGGAGCTTGTCATGAATTGCATCTGTGCTGATGCTGTCAGTTAATTTTGAGCCAGATAGCTGTAACAAGCTTTCATTCCACTAGCAAATACCTGGGGATATATGGGGCTATGTACTAGCAGTGCTTGACTGAAGAGGAATTAGTTTTGCCTTACAGTCAGTGATCCACAACTTCCAGCCGCCTTATTAATTAAAACCAGAACATGTCACAAGACTATGATCTAGGTATGTAAAAAGGAAGTACTTTAAACTTTATATTTTGCTGAAAAATCAAAACAACTCACTGAAGAAATGCTCTGCTGATAACTGAAAGATTTAATAATGAAGAAGGTTTAAATGGGAGGAAATACTCTTGCTCAGGCTTTCCTCTGCTCAGGATGCCAAAGCCTTGTCAGAGTGAAATATGTAACACTGGCTGAATGGCTGAACAGCTTCCATCTGCTTCAGGATCTCTCAAAGATAATCAAGAATGATGAAAATTGTTTCTTCATTTTTGACCTCTAACCAACCTGTTAGCCTTATGTCTATAAAACAAGGGATGTCTCCAGACTGGGCATAAATTGTAATGCCAGTGTAAATCACAACTCCTCTATCAATATTTGAACTGGAAAGAGCTTATATCAGTGTAGCAGCAGTTTATTGTATTCATGAGAAGAACTCAATACCCTTAAGATTCATTAATTTGACAGAACCCTAATAGCAGCTTGCAAATCTTAACTGCCATTTCTTGGAGGAAGTGAGGCTGTCCCATGACTGGGGACAGTAACCCTACTGGCAACATTGGTTGCCCATGCAAGCCATCATTCTGCGAAACAGGAGCTATATTCTTTGCTACCACAAAGATTGGTTTCACATATGCTGTAGTAATGTGGCACTGGCTCATCCTCACTCATTTCTGTGCCTGCCAAACTCCCTCTTCTATACTATACCAGGCACTTTACTGTCATTGTGAGTCTTCTGTAAATCCTTTGTTTGTTTTTTTCCCCACCTTGTGTTCATTCAGACATGTTCTTCCTATGTATTGTCTGCTTGCTTGCACCTTCACTGCCTTGGAAGTGGGCTTCCTTCATTCCTCAGTTGGTCCTTTTTCCCAAGTGCCCTATCCCTTTCTTTCCCCCTTCTACTGCACAGATAGCACAACGCTGATGCTTAACTTGCCATATAAAATTATGCAGCATCTCACACCCCTCCTTTCCCCGTGTTCTGTTTTTAATTTCTCTGCATGATCTGTGTGCTTTGGGCTGCAGGCACCTGGAGGAGGAGGAAGAGGAATGCTTCATGTTTAACTCCCTAAAGCCCTGTACAAACTGCTGTTAAGGGGTCTGACAGCATGGGCTGTCACTCTGGAATAGCACATCTGTGCAGAAATGCTTGCTCAGAGCAAAACAATGCTTACACTAACTCTTAGCTTTTCTCCAAGGATGATTCTTGTAGCGTTCTGGAGATGTTTATTGTCTTGCAGAAGTTTTACTACCCTGTTGAATAAATGCTGCATTCTCACAACTAGTTAGCAGAACCAAGGCAACCTGTCTGTCCAGTGCTGCCCAACCCCTGTGCCATCTGACTTCAGTGAATGAGATCATGGATGTCTACATACGTCTCCACCTAACTGCCAGTCCTTCCCAAATATCATTTGTCTGTCATTTTGGCTGCCGCAGACTCTCATTTGCTTACATCCCTTAAACTCTCACAGCAGTAATTCTCAAAGGATAATGAGAAAAAAAAAAAAAAAAGATTGTTGAGTTTAAACTTCATTGGGAAAATTTTAAAGACTGGCAACCTACCGAGAGAGAGGCTGTTGGCTTGAGAAAGATTTAGAGGGCCTTAAATAGCCTTTAGTATGGCTTGGAGATCTCACTGCTGGAGTAGTTTTTTTCTGGGAAGCACAAGAAGTGAATGGTTCATTTGAAAGGCTTGTTTGCTTGGTAGTCTGTCTTTGGTAATTATTTGCGTTGACAACACAGCCTTTGGCTGAAGCAGCGTGCATGCCGCAGGCTGGGTTGTAGACTGCAGTGCCGCTAGACTCCTACCAGAGCAATGTTTGTTCACCTGTAGCAACAAAGTGAAATTGTATTTGTAATCATTGCCATGTCCCTGCAGAGCTGTCTCATCTATGCATCTTAGGGGCTTATATGAAGAGACGCTGTTACTCCCTTCCCAGAGCCAAAGCAGCAAGGGAGGGGTTGTCCATTGCCTGACTGAATTTCTTTCCCTTCTTTGCATTGCATCCCACAGGAGCATCTTTCATAACACTCATGGTAGCTTCTGCTCCCTCGAGAAAGAGCAGTCTTGTAGGGCACTGACTGTATTGTGGGGCACTAGGATAGTACCTGTAACAAGACTTGTAGCATGGATTTGTTGATTGGTGGGAACAGAGAACGACAGTGCCCATTACCATTCTCATCCTAATGGTGTTGTCCCTGCTAAGGGAAGCGGTGAGTGTTTCCCTGCTGTGTCCCCAGGATGTGTGCTAGTCCAGCCTGTAGGAGCTTGTGTTCTTTGATCTGCTGCAATGCATCTCCAAAGGATTAGCAGAAAACTCCCTTCTCAGCAGCTTATGGTTGTCATATACTGACACCTGTATTTTGGTATTTGCAAGCTAAGCCTGTGCACATAGACAAATAAGCAAGTTCATTTCTACATGGGTAGAATTGTAGGATGAGCCTGCTTTAATTAGGGCTGGTGAGACTCCTCGACACTCCTGCTGTTCCCTATCATAAACATCTTGCATGTGTTTGCACCACAGTCAAAAACACAGTCTTATGGGGCAGGTGCTTCTTTTAAAGCAACAAGTCAAATTCCAGGTAACTGAAAAAGTCAAATTGTTTTCAGAGCAGGTAGAGAGTACAGAAGGAAATGCCATTGCCAAACACCTGGTATATGGGCTACAAACCTCACAAGAGGAGAGTGGAGAATACCTACAGTCTTGGGTCCCCAAGGCTGTTTGTCTCTGGAGTCCAGACTATTTCCAAGGGGATGCTTGGTATGCAGCTTTTCTGTCAAGTTTCAAAGCAGATAGAGCACAGTGCCTGGAATTTTCTTCTAGGATCAGCCTAAATTTTTCCTATGGACAAATATGAGTGCTTTACATTTTTCATATACATTGATTCGTAAATCAAACTGGGAAACTCTCACAGTACTAAACAAAGAACAGTTAAAATGCATCACAGTGCATCATGGTCCCTAAAGCAGTGATCCCATACTATACCAACTCTGCACTGGAATTCAGTCTCTCCTCTGAGGATGTGCAGCAGTACCCAGTGATACCTGCTGCTCAGACCAGTCAGCCTGTTTTTTTACCTTGGAACAAAAATAATGTGCTGTGACCTCTTTATTTCCTTCTGTTTCACTTGGTCTCTGTGAAAACCATTGGCTGCTTCTTGCTTCAGGTACTGTCAGCTTTCTTCCTAAATGAATCCACCTACTTTACCTTCTTTTTATTAGGTAGTAGGTTTTTTCAGTCTTGCTGTTTATGCTTGTCACTTTCATTAAGCCCTTTGGTTGCATGTTGCTCAATGTGAGTGGAGTCCTGCTCATGCAAATGTTAATGTCGATATTAGTGAGCTATTCTTGTGCTCCTTGCTGAACTGACTTAGCTTGCTTCCCTGAAATCCAGCACTACTGCATTTGGAGATTATAAAAATCAGAAAGCTGCCATCTCTCACACAGGCTTTCTCTGCATTAATTCCTGTTTGAACTTGAAAAATGTTTTAGAAAATCATCCAAATTAACCTGACAATTGTCAACAAAGTTCAGGCCTCTGCAATTCATGGTATATTGTTTCAGCTGTTAATTAACCTCTCTGTTAAAAGTCTTACCTCTCAGCCTTCCCCTTTTATCTTTTATCTTAGGTGAGATTTCCTAGACTCTTATCAAATTTCTGTTTCTGTGTTGGCATTTAGTTTCTTTGATTCAGTTACCTTTCAGTCTTCTCTTTGATAAGGTGAACAGATCGAGACCCTGGGACCTCTCTCTAAGATACTCTGTTTTACCATGCTTAAACCATTCCTACAGCTCTAGAGAGTTTTGGTATTGCCAATATCTTTCTAGGACAAGTACCAAATGTGTTGGTAGTGCAGCCTGCCTGCTTCTTGCCAGTGTCTCTGTGTATCCAAGGGCTGTCTCCTGTGGTTTTCTTTTCTTTCTTACAGACCTGGTTACCGCGTCATGCACTGTGTTAAGGATATAGCTCCCTTGCACAGAGAGGCTGTTCAGACACAAGGTCTGTAGGAAGAGATAACGTTTTTATTAGACTAGATAACACAGATGGAAAAAATGAATGAGAAACCCTTCATCAAATAAGATCCTCCTCTACCCCTGCAAACTTAGCTTTCCTTGCATCTTTTGAGCTGCCTGGATATATCAAGAGCATTGCCAAATACTTTGACCTTCATTTTCGGTCTTTATCCTATCCTTTCTCTGTAGGATTCTTCTGGTCTCACCTTTAGACTTACAAGGAGGCTGATCATGTCAGGGTTCCATTTTATTTAAGAGTTCACAATATTCCTTCTGCAGGATGGCAGTTCTCTCTACCTTGAAAATGTTGTAATTGACATTAACCCCAAGTACCATGAAAGTAAACTCAAGGTCACCTTTTAAAATAAGAACTGAATATGTGTAGCACAACCACACAAAAAGACCCTTATCTCTTAGTTGGTTTTTCATTACCTCCTGTGGCTCTAATCTGATTGCTTTGCATATATTAACGAAGGAAGAAATAAAATATTTGTAATAATAAGTGCATGGCATTCTGGGATATATTTATTTTTATAAAACAAAAATACAAACTATGACCTACTATTTATTCCTTTAGGCAGTCATAGGATACTGATGGCTCCTTAGTTGTTCTTGGGGCCATAATCATGATGCAGTGAAATGTAACAAACTCTATTTGCTGCTGCTGTTCATTTTCCACCAATACCAGTATTTGGGCTGTGTCTTTGGTTTGTGATTTTGTTTGATACTATTTAGATGTACACAATACAAGGTTGCACAGGCATTTCAGACCTCAGAATCATAGAGTGCCAGGTTGAAAGGAACACCGAGGATCATCAGGTTTGACCTTTCTAGGTGATAGTGTAGTTAAAATGAGATGACCCAGCATCCTGTCAAACTGAGTCTTAAAAATGACCAATGTAGGGAAATCCACTGCTTCTCTCAGGAGATTTTTCAAATGTCTAACTGTTCTCACTAAGAAAAAGATTTCTTCTGGATTCCAATCAGAATCTCCCCAGGAGTAACTTGTACCCATTACCCCTTGTCTTTTCCATGTGACTCCTGGTCAGAAGGAAGTCTCCATTGTTCTGGTAGCAACCCTTTATGTACTGGTATGTGGTAACAAGGTCTCTACTAAGCCTTTTGTTCTCAAACCCAGTTCTCTCAACCTTTCCTCATAAGGCAGATCTTCCACTCCTCTGATCATTCTTGTGACCTTTCTCTGGACGCTTTCCAGTCTGGTGACATCTTTTTAATGCAGTGGGGACCAAAACTGTGCATGGTACTCCATGTGGGAATCACCAAAACTGTATTTGGATCAGAGGGCTGAAATGAAGGGCTACAGCCCAAACCTCCCTCCACCACACCTGGAGAATCACCTCTGACTGATACCGAAACACAAATACTTGAGAACTCTTGATATGTTAGGAGGAAGTTCTTTGCAGTGAGGGTGGTGTGACACTGGCATGGGTTGCCCAGGGCGGTTGTGGCTGCTCTCTCCCTGGAAGTGTTCAAGGTCAGGTTGGATGAGGCCTTGAGCAACCTGTACTAGTGAGAGGTGTCCCTGCCTATGGCAGGGGGTTGGAACTAGATGATCCTTGAGGTCCCTTCCAACCTTACCATTCTATGAGTCTATGATTCTGTATTGCTTACTTATTTACAGAAAAGGCAAGGAAAAAAACCTTCAGACACAATGACAGAAGAATTCAGACGTTCCATTTCTGGTGTCCATCAGAAACACCAATATCTGCTTTTCAAATGCTTGGAAAGAAAGCCCAGATATTATGAAAATGTAGATTTACTTTAGAGAAGAACAGATGCTTGCAGTGAAAATGTGACTGGTTTTCATGTTATCCAGGGCTGTCAGTGGGTGTTGAATATTTATATACTGTAGGGAAAAGGTGATGAACTAGTTTGCTCCATACTAGCTTTTCCTGCAGGAGTGAAACAGCCAAGAATTCTCAGATTAAGCTTTCTGTTAGTTGTTTTCAGCGTGTGAATAGCAGGGATCATATGGAAGAGTTTGTGGGTGATGAGAGAAAACTCCCCTGGGTTATCTAGCGAGAGGTTGGGGTAATTCTTACTTCTCAGCATATACTTGGTTTGACAGTGAAAACAAATAGGAGGGACGTAGGAATGAGAGGAGTTCTATTTCTGAAAGGAAGCCTATGGAAGTGTTTTATATCTTACTTTCTTTGCAGTCTATAGAAGCTGACAGCTTCTGATTTTAACCTCTACACAGCTGTAAATGCCACAAAATATTCCAAAGGCATGATGATCGTGGGGTCAGTGACTGCCTATGGAGATGTGCCTATTGCAGCCACCTTGCTGCTGTCCTGGAAAATCAAAATATAGCTACCTCGCACTTGAAATGTTCCTGTGTCCCATCTCTCTTTCTCAGTGGTGGTGAGTGTAGAGGTCTTCAAGTGAAAACATCCATGACTTCCTTCTCTAATAGGTGAAAACCTGAGCAGATGGAATATTTTTACCAGGGGCCAGGTCAGAACAGTCTTTTCACAGTAGATGTGTACTTCAAACAGGTTTCTGTTGACACGGTTTTATTTTCCCTTGGAGGCACTTTCTGTCTGATGAGTGGGGCTGTCTTAAGCTTTCCCTCCTTGTGAGGAAGGGTAAAAAAATGTGCATAGTGGCATGCAGTCTCTCTCTAGAAGCTGCCTCTGCCATGGTGGTGCTGCTCACCCATCCATTTGTTTTAATTGCTACCTTGTTTTCTTGAGGATTTAGCTATAAAGCAGTTACAGTTTCACAAGAAAGAGAACGTTAACACCTCATGACATTGGAAGATGTCATAATATCTTTAAACTCTTTCAGAAAAGAAACATTGTTAGAAGCAGCTAGCAATGGCAAGTGAAATTCCTTCTAGAAATAAAGCTGCATGATGCATCTCTGCTGGCCCAGTCCCTGGGTCTTGTAGAGACTGGGAGACTCACTGCAGTGACGGAGCTAGGCAGGTCACCGTGGAGAGCAATGCAGGGCTGGCCAGGTGTGCTGCTGTCGTTGGACACACAGCTTGAGCCTCCCGTGCAGAAAGATCTCATGTGCCTCAAGAGGGTGTAGCTGAGGGGTTTCTCTGCAGGAAGGTGGGAGATGGATGTGTTTGGGTGGGTTTATGGATCTAGGCAGTTTATGTTCTATCAACCTAAAGGCTGACACCGAGAGTGTGTGTTTATTTTAGAAATAGGCTGTGACAGTAAGGGGAAAAGTAAAGTTATTTCCCTGAGTTTATTAACTTTTTGTTCATTCACAAGCTTGAGTTGCTCTAGAAAGGATCAATCTGCCACCAACCAATCTATATTAACAATTCATTAACACAGCTTTACCAGTGATCAACCTGGTATTTTAAGTGGAAGGCTGTCCCTAGAAATTACCATCAGTTCCTTGGTACAGGACTGAGGTGCTCAGTGAGCTCTCAAAGTCCTACCCAACATTGCTCTATGGACTTGGGAGGAAACTGATTTGATCTCAGCATAAAAAAGAAGGCTTCTGTGTGTTTCACTCTCACATTCTCCACTGCAGTGAAAGGGAGATTATGGCTGTGCTTTCAAATGTCTGAGAGTTGTTGACAGGGACAGTGAGAAATTTCAGATACTATCTATATTCCCAAATCTCAGTTGGTTTATTCAGTTCTAGCTATAATAAATTTCAGGAAGGGGAGGATAAAATGGCATGTCTATTTCGTCTATTCCATTTCAGTGCCTTTTGGGCAGCTCAGTGCTGCCCTTCTTGGTCCGTTAAGCCATTAGTATTTTCAGTGCTCTGTTTTTGGAGCGCAGGAGGAGGAAGAGTTGCCCAGTAGCTCTGGTACTATGTACATGAGCCCAGCCTGAGGGAGGCTAGTGTGCAGCTGTACTTCTAACAGCAGGAACTGAAGCTGAATTTACTCCCCTCTGTTTCTGTGGCTGCTCATGCTACAGGGCAAGGAGGTCTATCTCTCTGTGAAGGACAGAAATCATGGGGGACATCAACCATGCCGTGAGTTCTAGATCCCCGGATCAGAAGGTGTTGGGGCCCCAGGGAAACCTGATTTCAGTTGGAGGAGTGCACACGAAGATGCCAGAAAAATGTAACCAGGACAATTCTGAACTCTGCTGGTTTGTTTATGCTCAAAATCTGCCTTGACCAGCATGCAGAAAGATGGAGGTGGACATGTTCTCATCAGAGACTTCAGTGTCACTCCATTCAGAGTGGAAGAGGCCAAGGAGAAGACCACTTCTCAACTACCTGCATATACCTGTGTCATCCAATGCCCTCGCATGCATGACTGACTGCTGCCCAGCTCTGACAGGCCCTGGCAGAGGAAAGCTGTGCACCCCAAGGTGCTCACCTGTGCAGTTCCCAGAGCTAGCTTGATTCCCTTACTATCAGTTCTGAATAAATATGCCATGAGTGAAGAGGTGTTGGCTCTTCATGAGAGTTCTCCTGAAGAGCAGTAGGTTCATGAAATAAACGGGATAAATTCAGAGCACCGTTTGAAGCATAGTAAGAGCTGCAATAACATTCCCTAGCTTTTGACAATTTCCCAGTACTTTTATGAAACCTTAACAAAAGATGCTTTAGGAGCTTCTGCCTTGGGGATCCTTTGCCTGAAGGGTACCAGATTTGGACTCTGAATCTTAATCTTCATTTCATGAGGCACCTGCTCATTTTCAGACTATCCATGTCTATTTTAGAGCACTTGGATCTTACTTTTAAGCCAAGATCGTTCTAAGAAAGATTTTTAGTTGGTTTTTTTTTTTTTCCAATCTGGCAGAAGCTGTACACAGTTGTAGTATTTTTCCTTTGAGAAAGTTGGCACAGATTGTTTATGTTCTGAGGAAAGGCTGGGTTTTGTTTTACAGAAGAAGGAGAATTAAACCCCAGGTTGGGAAGAATGAGAATGAAGAATTACCCTGCTTTTGTTTGTACAGGCCACATATTTCTTTATACAGCCCCAGTGGCATGGAAACCCCATGGTGACCCTGTCATTGTTCAACACAGAATGGAGATTAATCTGGAGAGCAATAGGTAATGAAATGAGTAGTTTTAGCTTTTTTTCATTGTGGTATCTAGTGAAGTTATTAAGGGCTCTAAGTGAGAGAAATGCATTTACTACTGTTTTGGGGAGCATTTATCTGAAGAGTGAGTTTAAAACATCATTATAAGGAAGTCTACAACCTCTTCTATTTGTGTTTATGTTTTTTATTAAAGATTAAGAGGTAGGAAATACTATTTATCAGAAGGAACTGCAGGTGTTTAAGACTTCAGTATTAACTCCAGGCATTAAGATCAAGACAGACAGGAGAGGATTTTTTCAGTGCACTTTACTATTCAACCTCCTTTTGTCTGCTTTTGTATTCCTTAATCTTTTTGTAGCTGTGCTTCTTACCTGTAAATGGGAATGAAGATCCCTGCTAAACATTCTGGTTTTCCAGGAAGACAATGAGAACAGACGAGTTAGGGCTGGTTAGTACTGGCTAGAAGCAAGTTGGAGACCATAATTTGCAAAGAAAAAGACTCACCTATTTTATTAGCCATGCAGTTGCATTGGCCTCATAGGGCTTCCTAAGATAGAATTTAAAAACAGATCTCTGATGCTGACATTGGACAAACCCAATCACACTGTCAGAGCAAAGACTTTGTGGACTGGTAGCAAAGTTTGTGGTGCTGTTTTATGTCAGGGTTGATGCCTGTGTTGTGAAGCAGCCCTGCTCTGCCCAGGGAGCAGTCGTCTGTGAAAACAAACAGCACTCTGATAGAGATCGTGGGGACAGGGCAGGTTATGCTTGAACTCCTGGCACAGTGAGGTGCTTTCTGGACAAGATCCCAAACTGCCAGTCTGTCTGACATACATGCCAGAAAAATCTGTGTAAAGGTGTTAATTTATTTTTTTAGATCCTATCCTTTAAAGATAAAAATATTATAACGAGGGTTATTCCTGTGCTGGTGTCTCCTGGGATGGCTTTCACGTCATATGAAAGTGACACTTTGAAGCTGGTCTCTTTACTACTCGGTGTCTCTTACAGTCTTTCCGTTCCCCTCAAACAGCTCACACAACCTCCTTTCGTTGCTCCACTTCCTTTCGTAACTGCACCGTTCTGCAGACTCTCAAAACTACCTGAATATATGCAGAGAAACCAAAATTACTTAAGGTGTCTCTCATAAGCAGAAATTGAAGAAAAAAGTTGTGACTCTTACCAACCTTGTGTGTTCCTGTTTTCCTTTTGCCCTGGCCCAAGAAGGTGGCTTTCCATTTGATTTTAGGCACAACAAGGCTTCTGTTGCTGAGCTCTGATAATCAGACAAAGCAGGCACTTGACACAACCATCTCTCCTTTTTTTGGTCATGCACTTTCTTTCAGGAGCCGTTGTGCTCTGTAGGTGAGGTGAAAAGCATGCTGCTTGCTCTGTATATTGTCATTCTTAGAATGGTCCTGATCCTGTCCAAGCCTGGCAGTACAGTGCCCAGTGATGGGCAGTCAAATCACTCCCATCTTGCAGGTGCTTTTGGCAAGACCAGCAAATACCTTTCCTTAAAACAAAGCTGGGAGCAGCAAATGCCAGACCTACAGGAAATTGTTCCTGGACTAGAAACAAAAGCAAAGGAGAAACGTACCACAACCAGACAGAAGAGTTATTCGAATTAAAGGCACCTGCTGTCCCCAGTTGAGCACTGGATGCTACTACACAGTGTCATTTGCTGGGCAGACCAGTGCCCACTTTTGGGTTTAGGGATATTTTGGCTTTTGCAGCTTTCTCCCTGCTGTCTTGAAGAGCCAGTTTGTACATTTAGAACCCCAGGGTGGGTAGGCGGGAGATATTCTGGGGAGAGCAAGAATGTGGGAGTGTCACATATGAGTAACAGGAATCCCACCTTTTTCAGGCCTCCCTGATTTTTTTTGTGTCATTGGATGGATGGGACCAGGTGTGCTTTCTACTCTCCGCATACCTTCAGGCCTTTTATTCTCAGAATCTGTTGCATTCTTTGTCAGTGACCTGTGGGTAGAACATGACAACCATGGTAAAAAGGAACTGAAGGAAGAAATCTCCAGTTATATTACCTTAAATATAATAGTACCTTCTCTTCTTTTTCGTGTTGCTCTGTTTATCTAGGATGTTGGTTCACTCCCTCACAGAGTGTCTGAAAAAAAAGTCTCGTGCACATTCCTCTGCACATCTCCTCCTGAACAGTCCTATGGCAGTAATGCCTGTGTGGGTGTTGCTACGCATGCCCGTTGCTTTTCCTGTTTGCTTCTAAGGGGTGGACAGGAGATTAAAATGCAAACCACATGTGCTGTGACCAGGCTTCCCACCAGCATGCAGGGAGAGCAGGGCACGTGGGAGATGCTCGTGTGCACGCTTGCCTTGCAGGTGGAAAACTCAAGTTCATGTTCATCTGTTTTAGCTTTGTCTTTGAAAGATGTCGCTGGTGGACTATGATACGGCTGAACAAAAATGAACTCCTTTGAATTGGAGTGCATAAATTACACATTTATGGAGAAGTGCTTCTGTGGCCTTCATTTTGTATAGCCCACTCTGCAGTTAAGCCAGTTGTTATGGAAGGATTAGAAAAGCATTAACTTCATAGCATTCATGGTTCATGTAAACCCAATAGTGTTTAACCTCTCCTTTAGTCCCAAAGAGACTGGACAGTGAAAAACTGGTGGAAACTCAGCAAGGAGAGTCAAGATAGGGTTTTATAGTAAAAGGTTAACCAGGCTGTTAGTGCCTCACTGTGTTCCAGTAGGACAACCTGTGGATGGCAGCTTGGTTTTCTATATCCTACAGGAGGAGTTATGCTGCCTTACAGATCCATTCCTGAGAGGAAAGTGTCAGGTCTGTCCTGATTACTGACTTGTTATCATAGGACCAGGACTGGGAAAAACAGAAGAGAACTTTCGAGGTCACCTGGCCCAGCTCCTTGTTCAAACCAGGGCCAGCTTCATTTAGTTTGTGACAAGAAGTGCTGCAAATTGGGTGGTGCATGCAGCCTCTCAGCACAGATGTTTGCCAGGAAGGGATGTTAGAAGGTCCCTGCTGGATGATTCTTCTGCCTTTTTGCAATTAAGTGCTCTATCCAAGCGGACTCTGGAGAGGTCTCAAGAGGTAACTGAGCTAAGATGACAAGTACTGAAGAAAGGAAGCCTGGGAGTGTAATAATGAATTTTATTATTTTTTCCCTAAAAGTTTTATTTAGGGTTTTGGCATTTTTCATATGGTATTAGGTATAAGGCAGCTCTTTGCATTTTCAGGGCTGCAGGTGAAGAGTGCTTGTGCAAATGCTGACTACCTGGAGCGTTTTGGAAGGCATGTCTGCAAACCACAAGGACAGACCTTCTGACAAAGCTGAAAGGTCTGAGACAGCTCAGGCAAAACAAACTGCAGAGTGCTTATGTAAGAGTATGGGGTGTATGGGTTGGATTGGATCCTCCCCAATAGCCCTTTTTAGCAATCTGCCTCCCCAAAGAGCAGTTTCACCACACTCGGAACTTGGAAGTCAAAATGGAATTGCATTTAAAGAGGAAACTGAATATAAACATATAAAAGGTAATAAAAATGTACAAAATCTATTTGCATATATATGTACAGCTTAACAACAGCACAGCAACACAACCCCCCC